>JAOCPT020538169.1:0-11407 GCA_026546935.2 Palythoa grandiflora | reverse complement strand
GTAGATTGCTGGCGAGATGACTTCGATAGATTCGCAAACAGAAATCGAACGACTAAGAAAGATTATATTGGGACTTTATCTCCAAAACAAAAAATTATCTTCTCAGAAATAGAGATTGCAGAATTTAATTATCAATTAGACAAAAAGACGAAAGAAAATGCAAAGTTACGAAAAAAAGTGGAGAGATTAGAAACGTCAATCGCCCACGCCGAGAACAGAATTGCCCAATTGAGCAATCGAAGAGGAGACAGTAAAGCTGTCGTTACTCCGGGTGTATCTAAAACAATCCTAAATGCGCTGATTTGCAAAAACACAAAATTGAAACTGGCTTTAGATCACGCCAAGAAAGGAGACATCTTGAAAGACATTGACGCAATCAAATGATAGCTCGTTTGACAAAAGAAGTACAAGTGTTAAGTGAAGCCGAAGAAAGATTTTGGGCTGCTCTCGGTTGCACGACCGACAACGAATTACGTGATCAAGTCTTTAGATTGACAGCTTCGGAGTGTCAATTTTAAAAAAAGAAAATTTGAAACAAGCAAGATAATTCATCAAGTATTGATGAACGAAAACGAATCTCTCAAACAAAAACTTTTAAATCTTAACGAAGCCTCCATCGATAAGATTCAACGAGTATCATCTCTAAGGGATGAACTTTGCAAAACCGAACAATCTAAAGAAATAAGAAATGTCATGGACACGGTTTACGGTTGAAATACAAAATGGAACCCGTGTTAAAGAAACCCTTTCCTGTGGATACGTTAAATGAAATGAATTTCCTTTCATTGGGTACGTAGTAAATTTCTGTGGATTAATTCTTTAATTTACCCGGATGTAATTAAATTCTTTATAATAAAGCATACATGTCATTTATTTTGTTTAACGAGTCCTTAAGATTTCTCTCTTTCATAATGGAAAAACAAATTTCTCCCAATTCCTTTACTTTTTATTCGGGAGGAGCGTGCAAAAGTGACGAAGAATGGAAGAACGTTCCAAAAGAATACAAAACCAATTTTATCGTCGTATCTTTCGAGGGTCAGATTTTAAAAGAATTTACCGGATTAATTAGATTGACTCCAGATGAATTATGACAATCGGACGAACACATTCAACGTGCTAATCAAACTCTCCGCCGCGACATTACAAAAATATCAAAATTCACGAGAAATTTATTACGGCGCAATTGGCGCAATTGGCACGTAATCAAAGATGCCGAAGCCGTATTTGCAATCACACGTCTGGAAAGAAATCTTAGCACATGTAAAGGCGGAACCGGATGGACCGTCCAAATGGCGGTGGATAATAAAAAATCAATATACGTTTTCGATACGGAGAAAAATAAATGGTTTCACTTATATTTTTCTTTTTTGAAAGACCATTTTGGAGAAAAAAAAGATAAAATAAATCATGACAAGGTGACGCAGACCCTTTCGTTCTACGACATTCGTAATCGAAGGCAATATCGGAGTCGGTAAAACCACTTTTCTAGAGTACGTTAAAAACAATGCATACACATTGTTCCCGAACTACGAAGTCATTACGATATTCGAAAACTTTCTAGACAATCCCACTTTGGATAAGTTTTATTCCGATCCCAAAAAATACGCTCTACCCGCTCAAAAATGGTTTCTGAATGAGAATCCAAACTTTTCGAAAAATACAATCGAGAGAAATAGCCGACCATTTACTAGATCTCAAACCAAAGATTACGTTAGTCGAAAGATCTCCGTTTGGGTGTGCCATTTTTTCTAAAGCGATTTTCGAAGAAGGTAAAATGGATTCGAAAGATTACCGCGAATTTACCGATATCTTTAAAAACGTGACCGAATCGCTCTGGACCCAACAAATAGCAGCTGGCATATTCCTTCTCGAAGCTCCTACGGACGTAAGTTTAGATAGACTAACGAAACGTGGAGGACCAATGGAGAAAGCCATTTCTGAAAGTTATCTGGAGCGATTGAAAAACAATTACGAAGAATACTTTCTCAAATCCGATCTAACCCGAACCTCACATGGAAATGAGTCGTGTAATTTATTCATACATGGAGAATATATAAATCCTTGCGTTGGCGTCTCTTCTCACATTCACGATCTATGCATTTGAGAAATCATTTAAACAATGAGTAAGCGCGAATAAGTTCTATTAGCCAACAGGCTACATTACTATGTCAACGACATCGAAAGGGTAAAAACCAACTTTATAGAAAGACAAAGAAAAGATGAAAACGAAGCACTCCATTGGCCCGAAGACTATGGCAGACAGCAATTTTTGAGCGAAGTGGAGAGAGACAAAATGCAGCTGGATGGACGCTTAAAAAACCTGACTGCAAAACAACAAAAACTTTGTTCAGTAAAATCTCACATCGATGAGTTTTGGAACGATTACGTTGATTTCTATCACCGCCAAAAAGTTGTCAGGCAAAAGTTCTACAGCGAATTGTCTCCCTTAGTAGAAGAATGTGCACGTATGACAGACGAAACACTTGCAGAGTTTCTGCCACCACAGGCACTCGACTACAACTTTTTCTGCGTTCACCGAGGAATGCTGTTCAATTACGACAGTCAAGTTGTCAGTTATGTTTTGGAAAACGGTTGGTGAAACATCACTTTGGAACAATCGCTAAACGGCGTTTCCGTTTTCTTCTGGCTACGGTTTGATGGCATTTGGAACAAATATTCACGAATCGCCACGTCTATTAAGAATGGTATTTCGAAAGAATGAAGCTTACACTGCAAAGAAATTTAAGCGAACGGATTCATTCAAAAGTGTAACAACCACAAAAAGTTCTCAAAATTCATCGGATGAGAGTGACAGCGATACCAACGATGATGATCTATATTGGAATGTTACGTGCCAAGTTTCAAAGAAAGCAGCAGGAAGAATTATCTATATTATATTTCTTCGTTTAAAAATAACAAAGAGAAAGTTTCCGAAGTTTTTCGCGCACCCATATCCAAAATCAAACTGTCCCACCCCCCAGCTTCGCTCCTTGATTTCATCTGTTTTTTTATAGAATCTCTATTTAGATGGAACCGATAGAGGGGGTTCTTTATTGTTTAGAATAATTCGATCTTATCTCTTTAAAAGATTCTCTGAATTTTTTTAAAAAGGGCAAAACCGACAAACTGTTTCCAATTTTATTATCTACAAGAGAATTGGAAATTTTAACACGGGGAACATTTCACAAAGTCATTTTCTTGTGAAGAGGTGAAAAATCTAATTGTTGTGGCAAAAAGGAACGCCGATAAACCTCATCCAAACTACGGCCCAACCAAAAAATTTCCTTTTAGTTTTTTTCCGCCAGCAATCTGATCCGTTACTGCACACGTAATACCACTGTCACTACTTCATTTGCATCAGCAACTCCCGTCACACTTATTGCACGGTTAGCTCCAACCAATGCAACCACAGTCAATAGATCTTCAACATCAACCATCCCCGCCATAATTACTCCATCACCAGCATCAACTGTTACTGACAGATACTATACATGCACCAGTATCCACCCCGACACCATTAGCAACACTACTGACAATCAACTACTAGAATATTACGTAGATGGCAAAATTCTTGCGACTGGTTACCATTTCCAAAACAGGAAAACGATGCATGGCAGTGTATTGCCATCTCATCACACGTGTGTACAGCTAACATTTACTAAGAATGTTTTTTTTCATTACTTCCTGGTGTTTTTTAACCTCGCAGCGACATTGGCTCAGACTTTAATCCACGAAGTTAATGATTAACTCATTTACTTAATTAAAACCACTGACACTGTAACTACCAAAGTGAATACTCTGTCAGTAGATTTACAAACTATTCTGAAAACGTTTAAGAGATGGAAACGAAAACTTGATGTCTGGCTAATATTGCACAGTATGACCAAGTTCTTCTTATGGAATTTATTTCAAAATACTTCGCTGAAATCAATCATGCTTTTAGTGCACTACTTCGTCTTTCAGAAATACAATATGTTTTGTTACAAGTTCCTCATCTTTCCCAGACAACACTGGTTGGTCTTTCTGACTTTCCTCCTTTTATAACTGATAGATTAACTTCTGAGTTACAAAAAGATCTCGCAATGTTGAAGTTCTTAAACAAGGTTTTGCCGTACTGGCACTAGCAATGGTTGATTATGAATATCATTTAAAACACTTGGAGCTAAACATATTGATGTAAGTGCCATGATTACAGATATGAATTCGCTTTGCACTATTGAACACTTGTCTCCAGTTAATATTAATATTTCTATTGTCTCCTACACTGGCCCTGTAATTCAGAAAGATCTTGTGCTTACTGAGACCTCCAAAAAGAGACGAGACCTCCAAAAAGTTTTGGTCTTTTAATAAAATATATTTTAAGTGTAGAATTTTTGAAAACTTATTCTAGAAGAACAAGATATGAATTGGAATCGATAATGGCTTTATACAATGCATACGATGGTAAAATCCCATCCACTTGGAAAACTATCGAATATTATCATCGCTGCCGATCAAAGATATCGCGTTGTGAAAGTTCTAGCGTTAAAAATATCTTATCACCACATCTCGAGGTAGCCCTCGGCATTTCATGGACGACGACGGGCATTTCCTTTTTACACATCAGACCATTTCGTCTTTTACTATCCGCTACAGAAATAAATACAAGAATGAAGGATCTGAATGATCTTTTCCCTAAAACTGCACGCGAACACATCGCCGGGTTTGAATTTTTTAATCAATTAAACGAAGATGGAAAGAGCGATAACTTTCATCATAGTTTATTGACTACAAAAGCAAAATTTGCTTTGAAATTTCCAACAATCAGCAAACTTTGTCAATTTTTCGATAATGAACGCATTATAAGTAAAAATAACGAAACGCGATTTAAAAATGAAAAATTACTTTTTCAAATGCTAGCCGAGGATAACGAAGGTGGATATTGTCGTCGGAAATTATGAGATGGATCCGACAAAATCGTATTTCGTGGCGTAATATGACAATTCGACGAGACGATAGAAAATTCGACAACGAAGATGAAATCGAACAATATCTTACGGATGAATACATTGATTATGTTAGAACTTTACGAAAAATCTTGGTAGTAGCAAATGCCTGGCATGCACCAGCTCATTTTCTCACTATATTTTTTTCGATGTTTATCGCATTGACATTCGAACGATTTGCATTGATATTATGCGGTGCCTCGGGAACGGGCAAAACATTTTTTTGCACGATGGCAATGATATTTCACGAACAAAATTACATGGATAATATACCATATATAACACAATCGACAGGTATGACGGTGGCTGCTCTCAACCGCCCTCCCAACGATCCTCGTCTCCTCTTGGACGGGATACGATTTTTTTCAGAAATTACAACACCGCTCGGTATCGAAGAAGATCGATGCATGTGAGAAATCGTCGAGGATGGCGTCACATCAAAAACCATGGTCATTGGACAGAAAGTGGCAACACATACATTTGCAAACAACAAACAGTGGTTGGGATGTACCAATGGCCGGTTGAAAAGTGCGCCGATGGAAACGAGAACCGTCGAAATGCCGATGAATTTGCCACCCAAAGCACCGGTTGCGACACCGTACGAGAAAATGAATTTTTTGGTTGAAAAAAGTGGCTTGACCAATTATATCTCGGTAACACAAGCGACACTTGCATTTAATGAATGTCTAGATCGCGTCGGATTAGAGGAAAAGAATAAATTCACACCCAACTTTGATAAAATTGCTCGATTTTTACAAGAAGTACAACTAGGTATAGATCAACAGCCTCGGTGGCAAGATAAAATCAATCAACTCAGCATGGCCATTGCTGCATTTCGTGCAACTTCTGTAGTGTTGTGTAACGGTCGTCGTGTGGATGATGAAGATGAAAATGATGATGATGATAGAGAAGAGAATGTAAAAGAAGTTTCTTGTAACGAGTTTCTCGAAACATTTCTAGATGCAAAACATCATTATCAAGTTAACTATTCCGACATTGTAATGGCAATCACGATGCTCTTGCCCAGTCAAATAAGCGAATTATATGCTCGAGACACGGCCGTTTCGAATATGTTAACCATAAACGATCGCGAGACGGATATCATTCCAAAAACCGCACAAGAAAAATTACAACACATTCGGGAAAAACGATCGCGAATGGAAATTGGTCAAAATATCAGTGTTTTGACATCCGAACGTCGCACTGCTGTGGCGATAGCTCTAGGAAAAACGAACGACATCTTAAGAGAAATACATAATAGTGAGACCATGTTTAATGGCGATATTGGAAGTGATAAATTTATCGGCCGAGAATATTGGAATGCAAACAGAGCGATGTTAGGGAATGTGGAAAATTCTACAGCTCCTTTTAATTTCAAATCGACGTTCGACAGGGATGCGGGGAATGGTGGCGAACATAACAAGGATGAAAATAAAAAAATCGATTGGATGGCTGCCAAGGATAAACGTTCTAAAGATACGGTGGAAGCTCTCTTTGCAGATTTTTTTATTTTCAAATGTACTGATTTACACGGATTAGTCGGTCAATTGAAATCGGTCGGTTGTCGAGTTGATATGACCGAAATAGAAGCAGTCGTAAAACGTTTGATAGAAGAAGATAAAATGAAACAGCGAAGGAGTGGGGAACTGTGCCTATCTAGAGAATTTGCAGCGTCAACGTATTTACGTCTTGCAAGAAAAACTCGATTGATTTTACTTCGAACTGTCATCGAACACCTCGAGGAAAAATTGAGAACAAATGAAAAACTCACATCCCGGTGGATATTTTTACGAAAAGAAGATGTAAATGACAATCACATAAAAAAAATATTATTTTTATGTCAATTTCTCGGCCTTTCAGAAGAGATTAAGACCAACAAAATGAGTAGTTTTTCAAAATGGAAAATATCAATTACATTTGAAAATGCGGCGAGAATCGTATTTCGTCGTTGGGCCTCGCATCACAAGGAAGCTTTTGGTGAATCATCAGAATACCCAAAATATCTCCGCGTGTTAAATCTCGATAACGAAACAGACAAACAGACGTCTACTTGTGACAAAAGAAAAAAAGAATGGCAAGGGATAGATTCGAACTTCACCGATGATGAATTTGACGAAAACAACGATAATTTAAATTTAGACGAAGACATTTTAATGATGACATCGCCCGATAAGGAAAGTTTAAAACAAACTACCTATAAAAAAATAATTACGAATTTATAACATCATTGATCGTCCATGCCTTTGAAAAAAAGACCGTGGGGGATACATGTCACGACTGTAGTCGCTATCATAATTTTAGACCATTTTGCGGTTATGACGAATACGATAATCGGATATGCGGTCATTATTTATCGACATTAAAAATAGAACCACTCTTTACCGGCTTGATCAGTTTATTCGAAAATCCGTACGTGACACCCACAGCATGGCCGCTCAAACATTTGAACAAGGAGATGCATTTCATGGAAAATCAAAATCCGATTGTATTAATCGAATCTACTTCGAATCACCAAGCGAACATCATTCCACAAGGAACCGACAAAATGTACATTTACAAAGCCATTTTGGGTTCTCCGAGGTATGCACAAACACTAACGTCACAAGTAGAAACCTTTGTGAAAAAATGTCTACACGAACCGACATTTCACCTAACCCAAACTTTGTTTGTGAATCAGACGAGAACGATAGAGAGGATAGAATGGTACGACGAGCAACGAACGTACAAAGAAATTCAACCAACGGAATTATGGATAGAGGATCCGACCTTTGTACGGAAAGGTCGAATGCAAAGAAAGGATGCGAGAAAGTCGCCGCCGTTGCCACCAACCCACCAAAGGGAAAGGGACGGAGAAGAAGGGGTAGAGACTCTAGAATATTACGGCGAACTCCAAGCGATAGATCCACTGACTGCGATCGGCATTGCGATAAATCACAACGGGGGTACGGAAATGGAATTAAAAAAAACAACAGAACGAGAAATCATCTCAGCGCCGATGCCCGACTTATTTAACACAGAAAACGACTCGATCAGAAAACGATTTATTAAAAAAAGAAAACGTCCCTCCCACGTCAATCCCAAAATGCAAATTGATTTACTTAGGTTAACGGGAGGAATGAGCGGACCATATGACCCTAAACCTTTGCTAGAGAAAGACGGACAAAAAATTTTCCATTTGACCAACTGGGAGGCCCATCATTCCCTTCAGTTATTCAAATTATTTTGTAATAATTGTATAGAATATGAAACGCGCGGAGACAGGAGAGAAATATACTCGCGACTTCAGTATACCCGCACAGGTCCAATATGTCTCACCCGTGGCCAAACAACCTCTAGAACGACATAAAGTCGAGAAGTGTGATGCTGATGATGATGATGATACCAACCAAAGTCAATGTTATGAATTACAACAATTGTTATTACAAATGCGTCCGGATATTATAAAAAAGATGAATTTACCATTGGTGTACTCTCCATTAAAGATTGAACTCGTACATAATTCTTTGATGCAACCGGATATTCACCATAAAGTTAACGAGGAAAATTTACAAGAGGGAGACGTACCAAAATCTGGTAGGGATGAAATCGACGTATCGCACATTTGTGGAAACGATGACCAATTAAAGGAGATGAACGAAGAATCGGACTTTATACAGTCGAAAAATGTAAAAAACAATTTATATGATCATTTACCAGAAAATTTTATTTTTGAACACATTCCGTATAATATCAAAGATGAACAATTTTATCAAATGTTTATATTAAAATTAGAAAAGCGATTATGTAAATAATTTTTAAAGAAAACCCTCAAAATATAACTCTAATATTGACGACGTTATTATAACTCAAATATATTTATTATATAATAAAGTATTTCCTTTTGTGTGTTTCAAATTTTTTTATATTACAAACATGAGTGAAAGGCGTCAACCTACCAATAAATCTTTCCGAAGATATATCACGAATGTGTCTGAGAAGCAATTAACAAAGGAAATTCCACTGCAACATCAACAAAAACCTGGTTTGGGAAAACTTCATATACAATTACACAATATGAAAATTGGTGAAAAAACAGATCCATTTATGTTGACACAATTACAATTGCCTTCGAAAGCACTAGATGCAGTTAAAATCAACAAAGAAAGGTTGGTCATTCCCGAAGTAGATCCCCGGTTCGACCCCCATTCCGATACACACGTGTCCTATTGGGATAGAATAACCGCAGATCGTTTTGGCACGGAACATTTGAAACATTACGGATATTTACCCAAAGCAAAAACAGTGATCGATGGTACCATCGAACCGTGGGCAGCCCAAAAATGGCATGGGAATGCCGTTCCTCTGCCACCGTTAACGAAATACGACGTAATTTCTACGACGTTAAATAATGACATACCTGCTTTGGCCATAATGTCAAATCCTTTTATTGGTCAACGACACGTATTGATTTTTGGGTTCGCACAGCCGTTTGGATTAAATGATATGTATACAAAATTAGCACGAACGGTTAGCAAAAATCCAATAAAAGATAGTGAAACATTTTTAAATTGGTTCGAAAAAAATGCTCGCAAACTCGACAAATCGTCGATAAAGATACAACCCATGGTGTGGAACGGATATGCTGGATTTCGATTTTTTACAACATATAAGATTCAAAATAAAGTCGACGAACTATTTGTTTTATTCAATAAATCAATCACCGACTCATCTCATCCAGACCATACGGCGAGTTTGATGAACGTATTCAAAGCCGAGATGAACAGGACCTTTGACATTCTTCAAAATCAAATAAACACTTCTTCCTGTGCCAATGTATCTTCGGGAGGTGGTCCGTCATACATTTTTCTAAAAACTTCGATCAATCACAGAACAGACGAATTGGCGACCGCTTTGCATTCATTGCATGATATTTTAAACGACGAAACAATGATTCGATTTCACGATGCACGCGTTACATATAAAAACAAAGAACATGATTTATCGATACCCATCATGTCGTGTGTGGATTTTAAAGATGCTCTCGCCACCATACCTCATTCGACTGTAGAGTGTAATGTCGAAACAGGTGATTGTCTGTGGTATACAAATCAAAGTCACGATAATCGTCGGTATATAGAATCGATAAAGAACGTTTTTGCCCCATCCCATTCGCGATTTTTTAATTCGTGCACACGTTTTGCCGGCTTTATTTACCTAGCATTTAATATCAACTTAAAGGAAATTGCAATACAGAATTTAAAAATAAAAGTCAGGGAACTGGTGGAACAATTTGACAATCACACTTGAACGTCGCGGAAGATTAATCAACATTCAATTTTTAGTATGGAATATGGTAAAATACAATTAGAAATACCGAGATTTTTAAACGACGCTGTTCAATTCGTCTTCTATACAGAACCGGGCGTCGAAACTAAATAGTTAAATACATGTCTTTATATTATTACAAATCGTGCGATTCCAAAGGGTAAAAGTATCGCCGAATGGTTTAGAGATGAAATTCACGAAATTGATCGTACGACGAGACAACAGATTCAACCCGAAACAGCATCCCTGGGACCATTATGGAACGGCCGCGAACCGTTATTTGAAACTTCACTCACAAAGTACAATCAAAAATACGACGTGTTGACAATTCATACAAATATCGGAAAAGAAAGAAATCCTTGCGATCGAGGGAATCCCCGCCAGTGCCTTTGTCTTTATGTCGATCAAAACGTGGCTGATGAATCGACCGAGGATATTCAACGCACGCTCTTCCATCAACTGTTGTATATAACGGAACGTTTTTTTCTATGATACATTCAAACAAATTTTTGGGGGGTGTCCATACCACACATTGTATTATAGAAAAAGAACCCGAAATGAATCGAGTTTTACATTCTGTATCCAATATTTTTGAAGCAAAACGGATGACTTCGAACGATCTATTACATAAACTAATCCTTTTAAACCCTCAAAGTTATTTTGTATTCACCTGTCCGTTTACAAAACAAACATGGGTTTGTGTTATATTTTGTGCTCCTTTGACGCACCACAAAGATTTACAATATGGACACCAACCCGCGATCACTAAATTACCTTTAAAAACAATTAACAAAGTGTTTTCCCGGTCTTTTATCCAATTTTCTTTTTTGTACAAACAAGTTAATGAAGTAAATCTCACATGTATTAATGATTGGTGCAAAGAAACTTTAAAAGAATATTCATTGTTGAACGTCTTTGCACCATATAAAACCTCAATAAAATAATAAACACGCTATGGATGATGAGTCGTTAGATGTCGAAAGACATACGATGTCCGATGGTGAAATGCGATCTTTATACAATAGTATGATGGCTCGAAGAAATTTATTAGGTGATGTATCGGTATCATCCGTTTCGGAGTAAATAAATGTACCTGTATATAGTAATTTTTATTTTGT
>JAOCPT020538075.1:0-11407 GCA_026546935.2 Palythoa grandiflora | reverse complement strand
TTTGCTTTTTTACCCCTTTTATTCTCCTTTTATTCTTTCTTTTATAATTAGAAACTATTTCCCGAATGAAACGTGATTCTTAAGGCCGTTTTTATATTTTTCTTCATAAAAGTGGGGCCGGGGAAGAAAAAAATCACGTTTAATTCGGGAAATAGTTTCTAATTATAAAAGAAAGAATAAAAGGAGAATAAAAGGGGTAAAAAAGCAAAAAAAAAATGATTGGCTTCGGTGAGATTCGAACTGGTGGCCGCTTGCTCTGATTAGAATCCACACAACTCTAGCCTGGGCCGCCTGTGGGTTTTGCCGGATCACGTGACTCTCACCATTGCGCCAACCAATCGCGTTATCTTTAGTCTCGGTCTTTTACTTTAATCTTTAATCAAGTACTCCTAATTCAGTACGAACTATACTAGGAGGGCTAGAATTATTTATAAAATGATAATAGTACTATTAATAACCTTACTAAGGCTTCAAATGTAGCACTAGTTTATTATCAATGTTTTCAGGTACAGTATAAGTATTCGAAGTCTGTGTACAGATAAGTATATCAGTTAAAGAGAGATCAAAGTCGGATTGATATTAAGGTCAGAGAAAAGTAATATCTACCCGTTGGCTCTCCTTGCAGCATTCGACCACAAGTTGTCTACATCTTACTTAGCATGTCTGTTTCGTCACAAATGCATTAACAAAATTTGAATATTCCATAATTTCGTTGTCTTGAACGAAACAGAAAAGTTGGAGTAATATGTTTTAAATAAGTTCATGGACGCTGTTGAGTTGTAAACAGTTTGCCCCTTCTCTCATTAACATCAAGAAAAGGAAAACCCAACGGGTTTGTTATGATATTTTCTTAAACTTACAGGTTTTGCAACTTCAAATAGGAATTTTCTAGTTGTGATTACCATGTTTCAACACCTGGAATTTTCCTATACATTTACATTTACTATCATCGTTTTACTTTGTATTCGCTTTCACAGCGGGACCCAATATCAATGATACCAGCAGCCAGCTGGCAAAGCCAAGTAAGTCAGTATTTTGTAATGTTCAGTGCAACTCTTTTGAGTCATAGTGTTCATTTAAGTGTTATTAATTAGTTAGCTTCATCCAATTAACTTAATATTTTGTTGTCTCCTAAATTGTCACTCATCATCATCATCATCATCCTCCTCCTCCTCATTTCCCTCCTCCTCCTTATCTTTATTTTTTCACGTAAATAGTATTGGTTGTTAAGAAGGTCGCATGTTAAAAACGAGGTGTCGCTACAAAAGGGACCGACAACTCTTCCCACTTTTACACCTAAAATCTTTAAACCAGCTATACAAAATGTCATATAATTAACAATTAGACCTCGTGGCCGAATGGACTAGGATTCAATAACCCATGAGGTCCAAAGGTCTAATTGTTATAATAGAAACCTACTAACCGGTCAACTAAAAGATATTCTTTTTAGAAAAGTCTGATTTTTTTTTTATTTCGCTCCTCCGACAGCCAGCCGTTATACAGCAGTGGTAGGACGGTTAAAACTGGCTCCAGCTTACTATACACTTTTTCTATTTTCATTGGATTTATGAGCTGTCTTTTGTCTATCTATTTTTGCCAGTTAGATTTTTACAACGAACTATAATTTCTTTATGTCGCAACTGATCTTCAAGTAATCAAGACTCTGTGGCACTTAAGTAGTGATCATGATGAACGATACTTCTACTCTTTTACTTTAGCTTTTACTGTGGCGCCGATGAACGCCGTTGTCGTCAAAGGACGAACGCTGGTATGGGACTGTCAAGCAACAGGGACACCCACTCCAACTATAACATGGAAGAAGAACGGTAAAGAACTCAGACCAGACGATTCTTCTCGTCTGAACATTGTTGCTAACGACAGCCTTGTGATCAGGAATGTAAGGGAGGAGGACGGAGGATTGTATCAGTGTCACGCCAGCTCCAGGCTTGGTGAGACGGTCGTGCAGGCGGCTATCATCGTTCAAGGTGAGAAACATTACAATCTGTTTATAAGGTACTTTCACGATCATGCGCAGTGTGTATTTCCCACTGTTTGGGCTGAAACCTGTAGTCCTGACAAAACGTGGGAAATACACACTGCGCATAATTGTAAAAGTACTGTATTGAACTCATATTTCAAGACTGAGAAACTCAGGTTTTATTATCAGTTATGAGATTTATTGCTAATTGTGTCTCACAGTTTCCAATTTTAATGGCAGAAATGGCAACAAGTTTTGCTTTAGTCTTTTAAACCTTTACAATGACTTTTTATGCAATTTAGATAAAATCATCATGCCTTTGTATTAAGTTTTACTTTGTTTCACAAAGTTTACGAAATAATCTTATTCAACCAACTCAGCTTTGCTTTTCATGCAGTAACCGTTTCTTCATTTCGCAGGTTTAATTGATCTATTTGTCTGACCATCTTACTATCTGTCTAGATTCGTCCATCTTTAGAAAACGAAAAACTTAAAAAGTTAATGATATTCAGTAAGTAGTAATTTCTATAGAGTAGATAATTTGAATGAATAAATAATTTATAATCGAATCTTCAAAGCACGTGCTCTTTTCCTTAGTTCCAGGTGGATGGAGCGTGTGGCAGGAGTGGGGCGATTGTAGCCGCACGTGTGCAGGGGGGAGAAAATACCGCTACCGCATGTGCGACAATCCCCCGCCGAGCAATGGAGGCGCTGATTGTAGGGGAACCAACGTCGAGTCACAAACTTGTAACACACTCTCGTGCCCCGGTAAGTCCGAGTTCACGCTTCGGCAAATGATTCGTTTTATTACTGATCTGTAATACACTAGACGTTTTCACGCAGGCTATCGTCACCAACCTTAGTTCAGTCTTTACATCAAAACAAAAGCATTCCACCACAACTGTTATAATTTACCCTCACTATCTGATCATCATCATCAACATCATCATCATCAAACACAACTGTCACCACAACTATCGTCATCATATTCTATCACTGAAGCACACCGTCATCATCCACAACTACCATCATCGTGCTCTATCACTAAAGTACTCCATCATCATCTACAACTACAATCATACTCTATCACTAAAGCACCCAATCATCATCAATAACTACCATCATACTCTATCACTAAAGCATCCCGTCATCATCTACAACTAACATTATACTTTATCACTTAAGCAGCATCATTGTCATCTGCATAATCGTCATTATCTTTTTCTCGTGATCTATGCTCCTGTGGTTAATATCATCTTCTAGAGTAACGTTTAATTGAGCTGGTAAAATCCTAAAATATCACATCAACTGTAAAAATAAATAAATAAATAATGATAATGATAATAATAATAATAATAATAATAATAATAGTAATAATCATTATTATTATTATTATCAATATTAACAATAATAATATTAAAACTCTAAGACCTTGCGTAGATACTCCTCTGAAACAATAGAAATAACTTCAACGTTTTCAGTGGACGGCCGCTGGTCCGAGTGGCAGGAATGGTCAGCTTGTTCCAGAGCTTGTAACAGTGGAACCCAGTTACGTAGACGAGAATGCTCGAACCCATTGCCCTCGTTTGGTGGCAGACCTTGTACTGGACCCTCAACACAGATACGAACTTGTAACATTCACAAATGTTCAGGTTAGACACTAGCACTAGTTAGTTGTATACTACAGACCTTGTATTGGACCTTCAACACAGATACGAACTTGTAACATTCACAAATGTGCACGTTAGACACTAGCACTAGTTAGTTGTATACTACAGACCTTGTACTGGAGCCTCAACACAGATACGAACTTGTAACATTCACAAATGTGCAGGTTAGACGTTAGCATTAGTTAGCTGTATACTACAGACCTTGTACTGGACCCTCAACACAGATACGAACTTGTAACATTCACAAATGTGCAGGTTAGAGTGGAGTTAGTGGAGTTTCCTAAAGGTCTTTACAAGCGTTAGAGCACCAAAAACAAGCATGTTATGCTTTTAACAACAAAAAAAGTAGATAAAATTGGCGGAAAATTGGTTTTGCATTTTTATTAGCTTGAGTTGTGAAATCAAACTTTCTGAAAGGAAAGTGTCGAGCGGCGAGGGTTTTGAACAATTAGGAAATTGTCGTGAGACTAATCAACTAGTATAAAACAGCAGTCAATGGAAAAGAACGAAATTAAAAAACAAAATATGCAAAGGAGTCGAACGATAACAATTATAAAGACTTACTTTCCGCAGTTTCGGCTAAATGAACTCCAGTTCAAGGCCAAGGGAAAACTAGTGAAAACGATCCAATAAGCACATCAGCAATAAATGGTCAGTGCATTTGCGTTTTGCAGCAGCCAATATTGTTCGTCAGGCAGCTTTCTTTCAAAAACTATCGATTCCTAAGAAGAAACAACAGATCTTATTGGCCAAAAATGGATAAAATACATTCAAGGTTACCGTGTACCTTTAGGGGTGTTTTGCATCAAAAAGACACAGTGCATCTGTCTTAACCGCAGATACCGAAACCCATATATCATATTAAAGCTTATAGAGCTGGCTTTCGAGCAATACTAAAAATTTTGAATTTCAGTGAAATTTTAGATTTTTTTATGTTGTCTAAAAACGAGCGACAAAATCACCTTTTGAGAGTTTCAACTCGAAGGGAATTTGTTCGTTTCCCCTAAAATTTGCACAGTAGCTTCTTCAATATATGAAGAAAGAAAAACGTATCTGCGTTTTTTGTTTTTTGAAAAACTTTTTGTTTTAGAGCAATTTTTGTACAGTCATACAGACTTTTTTTAAACCCTAATTAGAAAAAGCGCCGTAAGCTTTCTCTGCAATTGAACATGAAAAAAAGCAGAAACGTTTTCTTAGCACTTTTGGTCTGGAAACTGGCGATTGATATTAATTAAATCATTAGATATCAATAATCGCTTGGACTTGTAACTTGCGAAAGGCAATTTTGTCGCTCGTTTTTGGAGAACGTAAAAAATCTAAAGATTCATTTTAATTCAAAGTTTTTAATGTAGTTAGAAAGCCATATCTTTCAGTATTAATTTGATATATGAGTTTAGGTATCTACGGTTTAAACCAGACGTACTGTATGGTTTTGACGCAAAACACTCCTGAAGGTATACGGTAACCTTACTTTAAACTTGCCGTTGCAGAGGCAGAGGCGCGAAAAGTGGCAGTGTGTGGCGGTGTATATGCCAAAAAGCGCGGGAATTCACTCGATTGTAAACAAATTACAAATGAAACGAGAAACGATCGCGAGGAGCTTTTGTCTACTTTGCTTTTTAAAGAAGTTGAAATATTTAAAAGTTTTGTTTTCTTCAATCGAACCGTAAGAACTGAGCCTTGTAAAAGAGGCTTTTTTTTATCTTCAGCTCTTCGCCAACAGCTTTTCATATTGACATTGACATCAGTGAAATTCGCTCACGCGATCGATCACGAAACACAGTTTCTATGGGAATGTTGTAATTGCACATGTGAAATTTTCAAATTGGAGGGCAATTACAGATAAAATTGAGGTCCAAATTCATAGTAAAATTTGTCCCCTATGTTATGAACCATTAATGTTAAATTTTGGAAATAAAGAAAATATAATTAAACTTTTTGTAACACTTACAGATGATGTCCAGGTAGCAATCGGGCAAGTTTACGGCACACTGAATGGTGTCATGCTGCCCAAAATGCTCCTATTGGCTAATATCAGCTCAACAAGGTCGGGTGCGCGTCACGTGTCATGTTCCATCAGTGGAATGCCTTCTCCAATAAGAAACTGGCTCCAGTTTGCAGTCCCTTTGGCAACCCCTGTCTATTGGGTAGGGGCCGGAGAAAGGTTTGGAGCTGGTAATGGGCTCAACTTGACGAATGGGAAGTTTAATTTTAGCACTGAGATAAGTTTTGGTTCTGGCCAGCAGCTGTTGGTTGAACATGTAGGCCATGGAGTCAATGAAAAGGGGGTGTTAGTAATGGATATGAAAATGGACGGAAACACACCAAGATATCCACCCGGATCCCGGATATCTATTCCTGACTACAAAGAATTATATGTTCAAACCGGTAAGTATATACCGTATTTCTTCGAATAAACGCCGCGGCGTTTATTAAATTTTTCATGATTACGATTCGGTGTTTATTTGAGGGCGGCGTTTGTTTAAAATGCTGTTTATTTTTATTGGACAAGGAACGGAATGGAAAGGCGATAAAGTACTGAAGAATATCATAATAAATGAAAGCAAGTCATTATTTTGTTTGTTTATATACCAGAAATATTGGATGCGTTGATAAACTTTTATAAATTATTAAACATAGCTGGTAATTATTGTATTGCACTATAATCATTTTCTTTTGTTCAGTATTGGAATAAACGCGGCACCTAGGGTGCGACGTTTGTTCAAGGGCGGCGTTTATTAATATTTGGGTTCTGAATTGCGGCGTTTATTCGAGGGAGGCGTTTATTCGAGGGCAGCATTTATTCGAGGAAATACGATATGTGACAAACGATCTTCTTCCTTTTACATTCTGATGCCTCGTTTCGGTTTCAACCGTAATTTTATCTTATTTTACTTTAAATATGTCAGACGTATAAAGTAGCACCTAGTCTTGTGGAAGAATTCTAGCCCTTTTTAATTAATTTTATCAAAAATTTTAAATTTTAAGTTTAAATTCTAAGTTGTATCATTAAAATTAATGACCTCGCTCGCTAGTAGACGCTATTGTAGATCTTGCCCACTCGGGATTCCCGTTTCTTAACGTTTTGTTCCCGCAAGAAAAAAAAATGGCGTGGAACGGAACTACTCATTGAGTTTTGGGCAATAGAGTCGCAAAAAGGGGAAGAGGTAAGTCAAAACAAAGAAAACGTAGAAGAGTTTCGTAAATTTATTCGTCAACGAAAACCGACGAATAAAAAAATTAAAGCGCAAAAAAAGAACTTGGCCAATATCCAGCCATCTTGAACTCACGCAATTTGCTCACTATTTTGAGAAATGGAAAAAATATACACTTAGTCTATTTTGAACATTTTCAGAAGATGTTTAAGTAGCAATCGGGCAAGTGCACGGCACACTGAATTGCCCCGACGAAAGATTAACGCTAAAAATGGTAGCATCTTTAAACATCCCGCAGCGATGAAAATCTATTTATATGAATAATGAATTTGACAAAGGCGCTGCTGTCAAAGGTGCTGCATTGAAAGGCGCGATTTCTAAATGTAACCATGGCAACAGTGATATTTTCACGTATGAAGATAAGTTCATTTGGTATTTCATTGATATAAATTCCTTTATTACTCACTTTTGTTATTCTGCAGCAATTTACAATAATGTATAAAAATGATATTATTACAAATAATATGAGTCATGTTATTTGCGATTTAGGTGCTGGGCAAATCAAGTCTGCCTCAAAGAGGACGATGGATGTGAATGGAGAAAAGCTACCCTACAACTGTAGTTCCACCATTACGTACTCATCATCGCTTGGACCGATGAGATCCCTGACCCAAAGAGTGCACGTGACTGAGGTTGATGTGAACTTTGCCGGCAAAACTGACGCGCTGAACATTGTCATGAAGGCCTCTGTACAGCAGGGTAGGTAGTTGGACTGTCTGTAGGCATTAAATAGTTAGTTTTTTTTATACTTACTCTTGCGGAATATTTTTACTCGTGCCGGAAGAGGCACGAGTATAGGATTGGTCTCGGTTTGTTATTGGTCTTTTAAGCCCACGCGCGTGACTAGTAGCTTGGATTGCACCACGCCACGAACTTGTTTATAATCGCGTTACCAGCAAAAGGGGAATTTAAATAAGAATGTTTTATTGACCTTGTTATATATACTTCAAGTTGTTTATGCGCTGTTATAATCGTGAAGCCATTAAAGTGCTCAACGGGTAAACTGGCGGGGTACGGTAGAAAAGTGATCGGCGTGTGTGTAGGGATGGGTTGGCAAAACGCCCCCAACAAATTATTGCATTTTCACGGTTTAAAAGAAACTCATCATTTTTAAAAAAGTTATCACTAATGCACAAGCAATAGTGTTAGAAAAGGTTTTTGTTTTTTATCGTTGTATAAAGCACGTTTTGGCGATCTGGCATTTTTAACCCTCAGGTTATTACAGGTCGCCAGAAACCCTTCCGTTTTCTATTAATTGTAATACATGTAACTTATAAGCAAAAAAAAGGGAAAAATAAAGTTTTTGTTTTTTAATGACAGTTTTGGGATATATTTTCCTGTAGTAAAACTACGTTTTGTACCTTCAAAATACGAAATATCTCAAAAGATGAGAATTCTTGCGTTTGTCCACGTGCATGTAAAAAATGTTGTAGTTCTTGCTTAATTTTCAGTTACAAATTTATTGCAAAGTAAGGAGCTAGGTCGCGGTCGACTTTAGATCCTCTTGTTTAGCAATCAACGATATTCTACAAAACCTGCTCGAGTAAGGCTACTATGTGGTTTCTTGTTAATTTAAATCGTACTCAAATTACCATACCGCTACATTCGCACTCCTCGGGTGGTCTGCCTGTGGCCGCACGGCATTGGCACTCTTCGGGCGGTCTGCTTGTGGCCGCGCGGCATTCGCATTCATCGGGTGCACACAGTTTAGGTATCCTGCTGATGAACAGTAAGGCTACTATATGGTTTCTTGTTAATTTAAATCGTACTCAAATTACCAAACCGCTACATTCGCACTCTTCGGATGGTCTGTCTGTAGCCGCTCGGCATTCGCACTCATCGGACAGTCTGTCTGTGGCCGCACGGCATTCGCACTCATCGGATGCACACAGTTTAGGTATCCTGCTGATGAAAAGTAACTGTTTTGCCATTTATTTTCAGCAGCATATATAGTTTATATCTGTTCAGATGTCAATTTGGCCGCACGGCATTCGCACTCTTCGGGTGGTTTGCCTGTGGCCGCTCGGCATTCGCACTCTTCGGGTGGTCTGCCTTTGGCTACACGGCATTCGCACTCTTCGGGTGATTTGCCTGTGGCCAAGCAAAAAAAAGAAAATCTGTCACAATTTTTGAGATACTCGCTTTGCTCGAAAGCAGTTAAGTTTAAGTTATTGCAGTATTTTTTGCGAGTCATGAGAATGCGAAACTTGACGATAACCACACGATACAATGTATTGCTATAAAATGAAATGCAAAAGTACAAAACTATGTGTAATCAAGTACAACACAGCATATTTTATCCACCATAAATTTAGTTTATTTTGTTTTTCTGTGGGAAAGGCGGCAGATCCGATCAATGCACCGAAGGGCTGAAGAAGAACAAACAAGGACAATTTTGTGAAGGTAAAGTACTAATGTACAGTCCCTTTTATCTAATCTGTTGTTTTGGCTCATGAATTCTTTTACTATTCTACTTCTCCTTTTGACATAACAGAAATACGGGAGAGCCTAAACTCAAGTTAAAACGTTCCACGATTCTATATATTTAGATATTTTGTTATTTAAGAAATTCCCCGAACAGTTTCGCTTGTAGACAAGGTTGCCACGGTCCTTGAAAATCCTGGAAAGTCCTGGAATTAGGGAAAAAAATTCGAGGCCCTAGAAAGTCCTTGAATTTGGGTCGTGGGTCCTTGAAAATCCTGGAATGGGCAAAAAGTTTTCTTCTTGACTTTCGAAAATGATAAATTTAAGCTGTTTGTTGAAATATTTTTGATGTGGTAACGCCCTAAAACAAAATCTGCGACACCGGGAGGCTTGATTTTTGTCGAGAAACAAAACTTCTAAAGCTTGTTAATATAGTATATGTATCGTTAAACTGATATTTGAAAAATTTATATAGCATTGAATGTTTTTTTGATAGAGAAGGCCCTAGATTCGCTTGAAAATATCCTGGAAAGTCCTGGAAAAGTTCTTGAATTTCACATCCAGCAAATAGTAGCAACCCTGTGTAGAGATTCTTTGATTTCCTTCTTTTTGGTGAACCATCCACATAAATAGTGTTCTCTCCCTAGGACCTTTAAACCCGGGCGCTTGGCCTTGAAGAAAAACAAAAAAGTAGCTAGGCTTTAAAACCTTTGCTTGATTTTAAACTCGGCTCACTTGGTGTAAAATTTCTTGCTGAAAATATTCGCAGGTAAAACTTGTCTTCAGAATGTCTAAAAATGTTTTATTCCCAAAACTTCCTATGCACTTTTTTATCTCAGATTCTATTTTCGAAGGTGAGTATCTTTTGATAAACAGGCAAGTCAATGTTTTTCTTGCTCGATCGATCAATCACTCTTGAATTATTCCCAGAATGCAAAGTGCCCTAAACTCGTTGCCAGGCTGTCCGTGTTAAAGAGAGCACAAGGTCCAGGAAAAATAGAAGTGGCGGCAGCTTGCCAGGAGAAGATGAACAAACTCACCAGCCCCTCCCCGTACGGGTTATTTAGGTTGCAGTTACCCTTTGGTTTTAGTATAATCTTGGGGAGAACACTAATTTCATTATTAAGAATATAGAATGCACCAAACGTATGTCGATGAATAATTTAGTTAATAAAATCTTATAACGCTGATGTCTTTTGTATTTCGTAGAAGCAAATGCAAAAGCAAAACAAGATAATTCTAATAACGATAATAGTATCTGTTGATTCATAATTGCCAATTACAAAATAGTTTGCAATTGAAAATTCCCGTGTTACAACTTAAGAATAGAAAAACTAAGTGTGAAATACTAAGGAGTGATAAAAAAAATGTAACAATTGAATTAAACGATTAGGTCCTCGGTGCAAGTAAAATAAAACAAATTGTCAGAGCCTTGTAACTGATTGTGCTGCCATCTTGGTGCATACATTGCATTTTTGCGCATTCATTTTGTCTTTTTGCATACTTTATGTCTTTGCACATACATTATATCTTGGCACATACATTATATCTTGGCGCATACATTGTATTTTGTCACATACGTTATATCTTGGCACATACATTATATCTTGGCACATACATTATATCTTGGCGCATGCATTGTATTTTGTCACATACGTTATATCTTGGCACATACATTATATCTTGGCACATACATTATATCTTGGCGCATACATTGTATCTTGGCGCATGAATTGTATTTTGTAACATACGTTATATCTTGGCACATACATCATATCTTGGCACATACATTATATCTTGGCACATACATTGTATTTTGTCACATACGTTATATCTTAGCACATACATTATATCTTGGCACATACATTATATCTCGGCGCATACATTGTATCTTGGTGCATACATTGTATCTTGGTGCATACATTGTATCTTGGTGCATACATTATATCCTGGTGCATACATTGTATCCTGGTGCATACATTGTATCCTGGTGCATACATTATATCGTGGTGCATACATTGTATCCTGGTGCATACATTGTATCCTGGTGCATACATTCTATCCTGGTGAATACATTGTATCCTGGTGCTTACATTGTATCCTGGAGCATACATTGTATC
>JAOCPT020538026.1:0-11407 GCA_026546935.2 Palythoa grandiflora | reverse complement strand
TATAAACCTACAACTGGATTTTTTTACCGACCGAACGAATCTGTTTTTTTTTTCTGTCAGAGACTACTGTAAATAGAAACGTAAGTGGGAATGGCTTTAGCGGTGAGAAGAACAATGTATCTAACAGCTGAGGAGAAGTGACACTGCAACTAGTGACCAACACGTGGTAACATAGCTGCGGCTCACAGATGATATCTACAAGAGTTTTAAAAATCCAACTTTTGTGACTTCCTGTAATAACGTCATCAATCATGGCGTCATTTAATTAATGTCAAAACATGTATTCATTATCAAGGAACAGTTGTGCCAAAGCGTTTGGCAACTGGTCAAGGTGTTCAGATTTGAGGCCAAAAAATTCGAGGGGTGTGTCCGTTCAACCCCCCATCCCCTTCCCCCTTAATTCTTTATTATCATTTGAACATGGTCAAACATCAGGTAAATAGAGAATAATACATAGGCGCGCTGAGATATGGAATCTATTTTCGTGTGTTCAAATTGAGATGTTTAATTTGAACACAAGAAAATAAATTCCATATCTCCAAGCGACTATGTATTATTCTGTTTATTATATAAACAATTACCACGAGAAAGCATTGCATAATTTATCCCATGCCTACATATACAGGAAATCTTTGGAAATCATCGGAACTGTCCGACAGTTTCCGAAAATCTACGGAAACCTTCAGAACTCTTTATTTAAAAACCGTTTGGAAAATTTTCGGAAATCTTCGGAAGCGTTCGGAAAATCTTCGGAAAATTGCGGAAGTACTTTAAAATTGTATTTTAAGTAATTATGCGTGTTTTGAAAATTTTCGGAAAAACAAGGTCACTGATTGGCTGAAGAGTGATATTTACACACGTAAAGTTATCGTATTTTTACGTGTGTTTAGATAAGACATTTCTCAGTGGTTGAAAACTTTATAAGACACTCTTCTTTATATAACAAATACAAATATCTAATCTAATCTAATCTAATAAATATATAAATGTAAATACAAAGCATGTTTTCCATGAATGCCGTATATATTCGAGATCTGGTTAAGTTAAATAGTATAAAAGGAATTTAAACACCTCCAATCGCTCCCAAAATACACACAAGAGACAAACACAAGGTGAACTTATTGTAGGTGAACTTTATTTCCAAAATTTCTTTTTTGAAATTTTGACTAAATTTATAAGACTTTGTATAGGAAAATTTTATCAAATATCAGGCTAACTACCATCTTGTGATGCCTGTGAATTGACGTTGGTTTTCTTTTACAAAAGCCATGTAAATCTGACAGTTTTAACTTTTCGACTAAAAATAACTGTAAATCTTTTTCCTAAGATAATTATGATTTGAAAAAATAGTCGAAATATTGTTATGATACCAGATTTGTTTTTTGATCCAAAATTTGGATTCGTCAACAACATGGTTTTGTTCCTCGATTGGGTTAATGATTATCATAATGTTTTCTTTTATATGTTATTTTTTTTAAAAAAAACATATGATCCTAAGTTTTTGTGCCAGAATCTCGAAGATTTCATCATTTTTTTTCCGTAAAGAGTGCCGTGTTGTTCTTTTATAAACAAAAACTAACTCTATAAAAACATTGAAAGGTAAAAACAAAGTAAAAATAAAATGAGCCTCAAACTTTTTAAGTATTCAAAGCTAAATGTTTCGGTGGGAAGTATTATACACTTTACAGCATCGCTTATGAAAATATCACTAAAAGCGACATTTCTCTTAATTCAGTTGCATATCCTGTTGAATAAATTGTTGCTTTAAAGGGGATCTTCTATTTCCTATTGCTGCTAACAGGTTTTAGGTCTCACATATTAAGAATAGTACAACCACTACCTACGTTACTGCACTGTGTGTAAATTACCATACTAATTGTGCCATTTCCCCTCAGCAATTCTGCTACCTATTAAACATATTGTTCTTTTAAACAAATACATTTCCGTTCGCCGTTAACAGGTTTTGGTTCTCACGTATAAAGAATAACACAGCTACCACGCACCTTGCAGCACTAAATGTAAATCACTACTGATTTACAGCAGCCAGCTTAATTCCTTAAGAGCGTGTGTCTGAGAAAACCAGGCAAAAATTAAAAATCTTAGAAGATGGGGGTCGGCAAAGCTCGACCAAATTCCTAGCATTGTTTACCCTCATCCAGCTATTAACAACGACAACATTGATTCTTTTGTTGCTTTCATTGTTTATGAAATAGACCAACCCCTGAAAATGACCCCCCTGGGAAGTAAAGATTAGTCGATTTTTGGTCATCTTTAGTGGTTTATATCTTACAAAATACTAATCTAATAAATCGGTTAACTCTCTTTTAAGCAATATTCACTTCTTCCTTATTTAAATGATTATTAGAACTCATATAAGGGATGCCTGGTTGTGAAGATACAAGGGCACAAACAGTGCACGCTTCTTGCCATTTCCAAATATGGTAAAAATGCCAGAACCCTTTTCTCTAGGGTCCGGGAAGTTACAGCTAAATGACTTGTTGCCTGAAACTAACCTTCGATAGGAGTTTAAATTTAAGCAATCCTAAAATTGGAAGATCAAGTTCCATTGCTTTGACGGTAGGATTTTGTGGTGCACTAGTCGATATTCATGCTTTTTGTCAAATTTCTTCATTTCAGGTCCGTTGTTTGTACAGCCAATAAAATTATATTTAATTTCTCCTTGAAACAGCCAAGCACCGTATTCGTAGCAATTTCAGACAGTCTAGTTAGTGACGAGAGCAGAAACATCGCTGCAACGCAAGGAAACACGTACAAGATACGAGACAAAAACCTACACGACACAACTAGTCTGTCACGGACCAGTCACGTTCATCAAACGGAATTTGTCGTTTCTGTGTCCAACTATTCCATCAATGAAAATTGCAAACATTTCAAAGTGTTCGAGAGAATCATGTTCCGCTGGCATCAGTGAGAAGTGGTTTTGCATGTGCTGTTCCCAGTTGCACGTTTTTCCTGGTTTATCACGCGATCGTGCAGTGGAACTCTGCAAATTACCAATTTTTGTTTGTGATTACGGCTGGGAATGCCATATGATTGTTTTATGATGGTCAGTTCCAATTTTCCGAATAATAAATGGCTGGATTTGAATTCATCTTGCATCGGAATGTAATACTTGGACTGTAAACAGAATAATCTGAGAGAACTGGGGCGAACGGCATTATCTACCTGCTAATTCTAATTAATTTATTACTTTGTTACAGTGATAATTTACAATATCAAAAATTATTGTGGAAAAGAAGAAGATTGTAAATAATATGAAAAGTTGAAATTTATAGGTTTTAAATAATAGTAATTAGTTTTAGGGAATACCGGAAACCTAAAACCCAACAGATTCATTTGCCAGTTTGCATAAAGAAGATATACAAATATGAAGGTCAAGGAAACTAAGACACACTCACACACTTACACACAGCGATCACACAGATAAACACTGACTTTACCCATTTAAGTACTTGTTGTAGGTAGCCAATGAAAAATTAAATAATCAGTATTTTTTTCTAAATATTTCAATTAATAACTCTTTTTCAGTAAAACTAAATAGTGAAGAAGCTTTTGTTCTGCATGTAATCAACTGAGTTCTGTATTTCAGAACCTTTGAAGATTCTATTGAAGATTCCATACTTTGTTCGTGTTTTTGGAATATAGTGACTGTTTGAACTGAATTTAGTTGATCTTAATAATTAATTTTCCTGTAGATAATTTTTAAGAGAATCAATGTTTCCTTTTTGTGATTTAGGCACAATATTCTGCCCCTCACTAGCAGCACATTTTTGCGTTGGTTTTCCGGGAAGATTTTGCGGATTGGCCACAGTATAGCAAACAATCTGGGCCTATACTTTGTCTTACCATATGAAGTGTTTTTAATTATTAGGCCTGATAGCATTTGATGATTAGAATAAAAGTAAAACAACGCCCACTTGTTTCCTACCCTGTTTTTTTTTCAGTTATATTTAAACTTTGATAATGACGTAATGATTAAAACCGTTACTAACAGTGCTTGTGCCGCGGCGTATACGGCATGGGGCCAACTTTTAGCAGATTTGAAAATCCAAATGACGGCTGTACGGATAAGAACGCAGCAACAAGCCAAGTTCTCGCACAAAAAGAAAACAGAATCATCAATTTAAGGTTTAAATAATTTTCTTCGATGTTATGCTTTTGTGTTAACTCGTAACCAATGTATCCTGCAGCCCGTGGTCGACTCAGTCATTTTTTAGAAGAAATATGAAATAAAATTATGAAGGCTAAAAAACTTTTTGATCTAAGAGTTATATAAAAACCAAACGTTTTCGACCTAAATTGTCCGAACCTGCAAAACACCTTAACCAATACCCAAGTCATTATTTTACGTGGCGTGTAATAACACCTGCGCGACAATGGGGGAAAAAGAAAGATTATGGAAGCGTTGATAATAGCAGCTAAAAATTCATCATTAAATAAAAAGCTTCAAGCTAATCCAATTTTCCTGTTCCCAATGGGAATAACCTGAGGATATAAAATTTGAATTTTACGCGGCAAACTGAGAACCCTGATGATGACTTTTAAATCGAAAACGTTTGGTTTTATATAACTCTTAGATCAAAAGTTTTTTAGCCTTTTAAAATAATTTTATCCAAGGTGAGAGAAATAAAAACGGTTGATACGTTGTATTAAAACGCCACCACTTTAAAAAGAACTAACCCAAAGATACCCTAATTCTAATAAGATATTGACGTGTTAAAAGAAATGATTGGATGTAGTCCTTCCTTACTTTAAAAAAAAAAACATCACAAGATTATTTAAAACATTTCAATATTTATACTGTTCACTTTTAATACATAAAACCATATAGGGTAGAATTGACTGGTTATCAAATGCCCTAACTTTTTTTTGCTGTAGGGTTTTTTTCGATTCTCTGTTTTCCCCATCATATGGTCTTAACCCTGCACAAAATACCAAAGGTTTTGAGGAGTCAATGAGTAAATGACGAACAAATTTAAAAATGCACCACACCTAGAACCAATGATTATATTAGTGACCGTGCACACAATGTGATGAGGGTCATTGATTCCCCCTGGAGTTAGACTAATCTCTCGCACAAGCTCAGCGCATGCGTGCTGCAAAGGCTTTCCAAACGTAAAATTCGACTTTTTTTAATAAAATTTATGTGATTCAGGACTTTTCTTTGTGAGGAGAAGGCGATTTGTGTAGTGACATCTGGCCGGAAGACGACGAAGTGTGCTGCCTTTAATTTTGTTTGGAAGGAGAAACACTTTTTCGAATATATCCTCCAAGCGGCCTCAAAATGGCGTAAAAACCGGCACAAAACACAAGTAAATAACACATTAGAGGCAGATGAAGTTTATTTCAAATTAGGTAGTAATTTACCCGTTTTCAAAAATCAACAAATTTCCCATACATTCTTTTATAGGGTAGCTATTACTCGAAGTATTAAAAAAGTCGAATTTTACGTTTGGGAAGCTTGTGCTTGCTGCCTCGATACTGGGTTGACTATGGTCACAGTGCCTAATAATATGGCTTCTAGTTACCATTGGCACGCATGCGCTGAACTTGTGAGTTTATATTTCTTAGCTACACGTGTCACGCTTACACTTCACTAATCTGTTGCAGGTTAGTAAGTTCAGTCATAACCAAGCAACCCGTCAATGGTTTGGCTTATTAAGAAAACACTATAAAGAGTTGCTTAATGTTATTACAATACGATAATACTTTATTTGCATTTTCATTTTATCTTTTACAGGAATAAAATATATATATATATATATATATATATTTCATTGCTGGTTGTCATGTTTGAATTTTGAAAATGATATGAAAAGGAAATATAGAAGTATATATGTAAGGAAATGCCTAGGGCCTAAATAAACCTAAATTTGTTTTCGAGTTAGGTCCCTAGCCAGAACATGTGTTAAATTGAAAATATGTAGCTTCAAACAAACAAACGAAGATTAACAACAAAGCGAAGCACACAGAGTACATAGCACATAAGCAAGAAGAACACATACAGGGGAGGGTTAGTAGTTCGTCTCAAGAGTTCCATTTTGTTTTAGTAATAGGTAACTTTTGGCCCTTTTGTTAAATATATTTATTATTTGCTTAAAATAAATTTACTCTTGTTTGTACTACTGTCTGAAGCTTTAAATATTTTGCATATTTTTTACAGCGTTATTCCCGAAGACGAAGAGTGGGACAGTGATTCAACTTTGAGTGATTACACGGCGTCTTTGAGTTACGAAGAGCCTTCTTGGAGCACAGAAAACACTCTTGATCTCTTGAGGTTTGATGTGAAGATTAGTTTCAACATACCAGATATCATTGTCAGCCCAACGATGAGATCCATTCAGGAAGGAATAAACACAGTTGCTAAGACAGTTATTGGTGTATCCAAGGCGATAATGTGGTGGGCAGCAGATGTTAATGAGTCATTCCACAAATCAGTTTCCAAAGACGAGTTGGTGTTAAAAATTCTGAATGAGTTATCAGTAGCTGCTACAAGTGAGTCTGTATCTGAGGCCCTGTCTACACTAATAATCATCATGATCATATCTAAGTCAAGATTTTTCTCTTTTTCAAGGGGTTACTGACTTTCCTTCCATGACTTGGTGCAACATTTCCACATCACTTGGTCATTTGCATCTTCCAAGGTCACACCAACTTTACGACACTCCCTCTCCATCATTCTTTTCCAACTCAACTTCGATCTTCCTCTTCCTCTTCTTCCTTCCATCTCAAGATTCCATGCCTGTTTCACACACTCGTCATCACCCTTTCTCAACACATGACACAACCATCTCAAACTTCCTTGCCTAACAGTTTCAACAATTTTATCCTTCAGTCCTAACCTTTCCATCTACTCTCTTGTGTATATTCTATCAACCAACTTCACACCACACATCTTTCGAACCATACGTCTTTCTGCTCCTCTCAAAATATCTTCTTCAACCTATCTTACTACCCAAGTTTCCGATCCGTATGTCATGACAGGTCTTACCCATGTCCTGTAGATTCTTGCTTTAAGATACATTTTTAAAAAATTAATCTCTGTTTTCATTTTATCGAAAATTTAGAGTTATCAACCGTCACACTAAATCGATCAAACGTATTTTCTTTTGGTTTGCGGTTTGATCCCTTTCTCTTCCATTTCCCAACAACTTTAATAACAGTTTTCTCATTTACTACATTAGGTTTGGAAGGGACTGTTACACGTCAGTTGTTTAACTTCCATCGTTACGATTTCTTGTGGAGGGATGATATGCATTCGCTATATCAAGCGTTTGTCGAGAGCGATCCTGGAACAGCTGCCTTCCAGAGGGAGATTGAAAAGCTGCAGAAAATTGAAGAGAAAGTTTGCAGCATTCCCGAAAGGCTAAACATCGGCTGTATTTGTTTGAATACTGCTCCTATTAAAGACTCTCTCCATGGGCTGGCAGTTGCTTGGAAGACGCGATACTCCACACAGCTACACGAGGAAGCGAAAGTAAAATACTATTTTTCTTATTTCTTGTTAATTTGTAATTAATATTTTAAACTAAAATTAAAATTCATTTATTTTAGAAAGAAAGTGCTCCCCAAGTTGAATATTCAGAATGAGTTCTGAGTCACTGACAGGACACGAACCCACAGCATTCTAATTCTAATTACCGGTCAGATGCTCTACCCACTGAGCTCAGTTGGGGTCGGGTTTGATTCCCATCAATGACTGAGGATGTATTTCTTTGGCAAAATCCCAAATTGGATTATTGCGTGAGATTACACGGATTCTTTTTTTCCAAAGAAACAAAAAATCCAAAGAGGGATTAATCGTGGATTCTTTTTTGCGAAAGAAACGAAAAATCCAAAAAGGGATTCATTCCAGCCAGACAGCAGACAGGTCCAGACAGTGTTTTTGCGCGAAGACCGCTTACCACAAGGACTATTTTTGAATCCTTTGCCAAAGAAACACAAAAGTCGTAAATTCTAAGAATCCGGATTCGGATTAATCCATTGAATCCTAGTCGCGAGCGGATTCACTGGATTCACTAATCCCTCTTTAGATTTTACCAAAGAAACAAAGAATCCCTTTTTGGATTCAGAATCGGGATTAGGATTTTTCCAAAGAAATGCACCATGAATTTTTTCTGAGAATTCAGCTTGAGGAGTTTTTTCTTTCTACCTTTTCCACCAAGTTGCAAGCTTCATTGATCTTTTTTACAAATTTTCAACAACATTTATCTCCCCTCAGATTGAGTTAGACAAGATAGTTTCCCACAGAAACTCGATGTACGAGCGATTGTCATGCCCAGTTGTTAGTCTTGACGAACTGAACAGTGCTTTTGGACTGCTACAAGAGCTGAGTGATATGGAGAACGGTATTGACGATCTCTATTTACCAGTGGAGAACATTTACGCCAAGTTGAGGTAAGTCTGCTTCAAAGTGGCGGTTAAAACATGTTTTTCTCTTATCTACTCACATCCAATTGATATTGAAAGGATGAGATTTCTAGCAAAAATCATAGTGCTATTAGAGTCCAGGTCTCAATTAACACTAAAAGTTGATTGATAATAATAGAGCTTCGTTATTTGATTTAGGCTTAGTAGAATTGCGATACATTGTAACACTATATTATTGCCTACTTGATTGTTCCACATTGTTTCTTGTTGGGATTACGTGATTTAATAACACAATTACTTGGTAACGATATATAATATAGGTTACATAACGTTCCACATTGTTTCTAGTTTGGATTACATGATTTATTAACACTATAACTTGGTAACGATATATTATATAGGTTACATGACGTTCCACATTGTTTCTTGTTGGGATTACGTGATATAATAATAACACTATTACTTGGTAACGATATATTATAGGTTACACTTGACGTTCCACGTTGTTTCTTGTAGAGATTACAATTTATGGCTTCGAAGGACTGAAGTTGAAGAAGTCGACAATCTTCGAGATGAGTGGGTGAAACTTATGACCCTAGCAGAAAAGGTACATGACTCACATCACAGTTACCTTTGTATTACTGATCTTCAAAAAACACTTTGTTACCACGAGCCAAGGCAAACGGGTACAGCAACTCCCAAAACTCGTGCAAATGGATGCAACATTGTTGGCCAACAACACGCAACATTATTGAATCCAACATGTTGAACCTTTTGCATGGCACCACAACAATGTTAACACTTGTTTGCACTTGTTGCGTATAGTTTAAAGCCGATCAAACTTTGGTGCAACAAGTTCCAACATTTCTACTGTTTGTATTGCAAAGCGTAGCGCAACATTTCTACTGTTTGTATTGCAAAGCGTAGCGCAACATTTCTACTGTTTGTTTTGCAAAGCGTAGCGCAACAATGTTGTGTCCATTTCCATAGAACTCACAACAGTGATGGCCTCGTGCAGATGTGTGTGCGCTCATTGCCGGAGTACAGAACCAGAATACATCGTGTCTTTAGACGGTCGCTACCAATGTTGGGAGTTGTTGCATTCGTTTGCAATCACCACACAACAGTTGCCAAAAGCTACCAACATTGTTGGCCTAACAATCTTGGGACTTGTGTCCGTTTCAATGGGCTTTTAGACCAACAAAATTCGGAGTTGTTGGCAATTGTTGCGTGGTGCATGCAAACGTACGCAACAACTCCCAACATTGTTGGACTAACAATCTTGGGACTTGTGTCCGTTTGCATGTGCTTTTAGACCAACAATGTTCGGAGTTGTTGGCAATTGTTGTGTGGTGCATGCAAACGTACGCAACAACTCCCAACATTGTTGGACTAACAATCTTTGGACTTGTGTCCGTTTGCATGGGATTTTAGACCAACAATGTTCGGAGTTGTTGGCAATTGTTGTGTGGTGCATGCAAACGTACGCAACGACTCCCAACATTGTTGGACTAACAATCTTGGGACTTGTGTCCGTTTACATGGGCTTTTAGACCAACAATGTTCGGAGTTGTTGGCAATTGTTGCGTGGTGCATGCAAACGTACGTAATAACTCCCAACATTGTTGGACTAACAATCTTGGGACTTGTGTCCGTTTGCATGGACTTTTAGACCAACAATGTTCGGAGTTGTTGGCAATTGTTGCGTGGTGCATGCAAACGTACGCAACGACTCCCAACATTGTTGGCAATCGTCTAAAGAAGCGGTGCATTCTGGTTCAGTAAAGATTGCACAGACGTGTGAACGAGGCCGACATTGTTGTGAGTTCAATGAAAACGGGCGCAATTTGTTGCCGCTGTGTTTCGGCGGTAACAGAACAATAGACATTTTTGCACTTGCTGCACCATTAGGTTCAATAGCTTTTAACAATTATAAGAATCTTACTACTATATATAAAGAGAGTTGTGCAATGTAAACAAATGTTACATGGATTTGACGAGCAGGCCACATAATGGTGCAATCTTTCTTCATACAAAACTCTCTCTGTTTTATAGGTTCGCACTGAGCTGTTGTTTGAGAAAAGAGGAATTTTTGAACAGGAACTGGACCGAGAAGTCAAGGTAACTGTCATCAGGGGTGTAAATGCCATTAAATTAAACCTTTACCATTCGGCATTATGCGTTCACTATTTTATGGATATAAGACATTAAGTTTGCGAGTGATAAAACTAAATATATGTTGTTCATTTTAGGCGTTTGTTGTCAATGTGATCCAGTTCAGGAACAGTTTTGACTCTCAAGGGCCCGCAGTACCTGGTGTAAGACCGGCGGAAGCAGTTGGGAGACTTCAGGACTTTCAGCAGCGCTATACACAGTATGAAGCACAACGGAAGACACTCGACGCAGTTCAGATTCTGTTCGGGATTCCTCTGACGCCATACGCTGAACTGGACAAGACAGGAGAGGTGAGGGAAGTCGTGACATGTCATGTTTGAAGGAGTGATCTTTTGATATGATATTGTAATAACATGCGAACGTTTTCGATTAAAACCATCATCAGGGATAAAGGTTTGTGATTTAAAAGCTCTTAGTAATTCCCATAGGGAATATAAAAATAGGGTGGCTTGTGATTTGTTTATTTACGTCCGGTTTGTGTACAGCGATCAGTAATGCTTCAAGGATTTTTCTCTTTGCCATTTGTTTATTATTTAGAAGCACTCAGTTTCCAAAAGACGTTGTGTGTCTCATTCTTAATATTTTTCATTGCCTCATTGAAAGGGTTTTCATATCCATCCATGCTTGTTTTTAGATTTCTTTTTGTTTTGCCAATATAATTAGATCCACAGTAACAAGTTCCTTTGAGATCAATTGCAATGGCTGGTTGTTCTTATCCTTTATTCAGATGTGCATTCAGATGTGTATACTGCGATAATAATAATGAGAAGTGCTTAAAAATATGTGAGTTTTTATCGCTTACTGTGTGTTCTTTAATCCTAGTAGAAAAATGGCGACTGGT
>JAOCPT020538025.1:0-19465 GCA_026546935.2 Palythoa grandiflora | reverse complement strand
CGTTGAACGCAAACTTTAATCACTTCAGAAGTAGGTTACACTCGTAGCGCTAATGATATAATAACAATCAATCATAGCAGATCTAGCCGTTGTTTATATACCTTAAAGAGGGGGATTCTAGAATGTTCCAAACAATACATAATCAGTCTATTTATAGAGTCTTACTAATGTTTGGGATAATTATAGAGATTAGCGAATTGACATTCTGGAACGTTCTCGATCAAAAGTAAATGTAGATGAATTCCACAGGGTTCTAGATATCATAACACAACCCAAGACACACACGGGCTGTGCAACTTTTGTTTTAAATTTTAAAATTTTTTGAGTTTTGCAATGCTTAATAGCTTTAAAAAATATCGAATCTTTGCTTGCGATCGAGTCCTTGAATAAAATCAATATTTCGTGATACAAAAAAGCGTTCTATTGCTTTCGGATTATAATAATGCTCCAGGTTATATTTAATCCTGGGTGGCAAATTAATATCTGTAATTTTGAAATTGAATGACCAGGTATACGTTTTTTATTAAGCATATTGTAGGTATTTGACAATATATAACCCGAGTTCAAACCTTAAACAATAAACCTATGAAAACCACCTTTTAATATGCTCAAACAAAGACTTGAACTGTTATAATTCTTGCTTCTACTTTAAACAGTTCGCCATATAATGCCGTTGTAAATTGCATTAACTTCCAACATCTCACTAAATTTGATATCTGAGTTCATTAAATGTGAGGTTCGAGTTTACGAATATAATAACGACAGTTCCAAAATTCCGATTACCGAAGCGAAAATGAAAGGCATCTACCACGGTTGAGCGACATGTGTCTTTGTAATAAACGGCCTTCATTTATGAAACACTCAGGTATAAAATCAGGGAGCAAAAACAAAACGCTCCATTTAATTTTCACCTTCATTTTGTAAGCCGCTTTGTTCCATTACATTGTATCAAGCTGTAATACTCACAGTCCTTTCAAAGTAGGTCTAGGAAGATTTTTCAGTAACATCTGAGTTCATTTGATCATGCTTGTGTTTAAGTTGATAGCTTTGTTCGCTGTTGTGAATGAGCGATCGAAGCGAAAGTCGAAGGCATCTGCCACAGTTACATACGAACAACTTATGTCTTTGTAATCTGTTCGTGTTCAATATACATGTTTACTAAACTTCAAAAGAAAAGAAGTGTGAGTCTACGACGAGCTACGTGTGAATTTGTGAGTAGTTTGAGCATTCCGAAGAAAAAACTAAGGATAATTGCAAGCCAAATTAATCACTTGTTATTTCCACCACAAATCCGCTGCTACTTTCATATCCGGCCAGCACTATTGGAAAAAACCTCGTGCTTGCTTGTGATGTGATGGAGACATCCGTCATCCAAGCTAGCCAATCACACAGTGCACTACGTCATTGTTAATCCATATTAGGCATTCTTGCGCAAAAATTGCAATTTCTAATGGACACCACAGAAAAAACCAGACCCATTTTTAGACTGGATTGCCACAGGCAACCCAGTAATAAAATGCCGGTCAGACATTTTAACATTTTTGCTTGCAATTGGGTGACCGAAAGTTGGTTGCTTTGATTCTAACCCAAAATCAACTTTCATGCCAAGATCTGAGTCGTCAAGCAATTAAACATCAACCTCTGGCTAGGAAGAATGGGCAACCATTCCTTTTGCATTTGACGATAAATAAAATATTTATTTATTTATTATTTATTGTTATTTTTTCATGTTTATAATTTATAAGGATATTAATTTACTTGCTCAGACTAATTGTTAACTTTTGCCTTTCAGTGGTGCTGGTCAGTAACTCCACCAGGAGAGTGAAGATAACTGACCAACATAGACCTCTGTATTCTCTGCTCTACTCAGTTCCCACTGTAATTGTTCTTGCCATAATTTTGGTGCTTGGTTTTTTCATGTATTATCGCCATAAAACACCTTGTCTTAGTAGAGGTGCTATCACAGTGGATGAAGAGTTGCATATGTGTGTTCCGCCGTCACCTGAAATGGTTAAAAAGAATCTTCCTATCCAGTTGGTTGAGGTTCTTTCACAGGGACAATATGGAACTGTCTGGAAAGCAAACTTTCTCAAGGAAACAGTTGCAGTTAAAATAATTTCTGTCAATGAAAAACCTGCCTGGTTGGCTGAAAGAGACTTTTACGTAAATTGCAATCTTGACCATGAAAATATTCTCAAGTTTCTTGCGGCAGAGAGACACGGTGATTGTCAGCTGGAGTATTGGCTCATTACTGAGTATCATGAAAATGGATCTTTATCTGATTATCTTAAGAAAAATGTTGTATGCATTGGTGACTTCTGCAAATTAACTGCAAGTTTAGCAAGAGGGCTTTCATACCTACATGCCGAAGTGTATGAAGACAAACCTTGTATCGCCCATCGGGACATCAAGAGCAAAAATGTTCTTGTCAAGAAAGATTCCACTTGTTGTATATCTGACTTTGGTTTGGCAGCAAAATTTGAGGCAGGAAATACTCCAGGAGAGGCACATGGGCATGTATGTTTATCAACTGCACATTCTTGACTTAAACATAGTGTTGCTGAATAGTTGTTGAATAAGTTAAAATACTTAAAGAGCAAATAACACATAAATTAACTTTACTTCCCACCAGAAATGTTTGGAAAGTGGGGAAGTTTAAACAAAGAATTTATGAAATTGGTCAAACAGTATTTACTCATATTTACTCAATTAACTTTGCTGTGCGCATATTTAATTTTCAGGCATTTTGGTGTGGTATTTTTTTGTGTGTAAACAAGTATTTTAGAAATTACAAGTTCCTTCATTTTTTATCTGTTTCACTTTGTATTTTGTAGGTTGGAACAAAGCGTTACATGGCACCAGAAGTGCTGGAAGGCGCAATAAGCTTTTCCAGAGATTCTTTTTTGCGTATTGATGTATATGCATTAGCTCTTGTAATGTGGGAAATATTGTCTCGATGTACTGCTGCTGGTGGTGAGTACTTGAATGTAATCTTCGGAAAATGTTTTGACAACAAATGATGTTTTTGAAACTTAACATCCGGGGTTGTTTAAAGGCTGGTTAACTTTAACCCCAGGGTAAGCCAAAATTTTCAAACAGTAATTTCTTTGATAAGGAAAGGTTTACGGTTTTTTTAAAACAATGTTAAGCTTGGCCAAAGTGAAAAATTTTTAATTGTGAAGTTACAGCTCAAATCATTGTCTATAAGGTTTGGAAACGTGAACAAGGGTTAAAAATTTAACTCTGGGTTAATGCTCACCAGCTTTTGAACAACTGAACCCAGAGAGAAATTTAGGTTTTTGTACAAAGTTCATATATGAAACTATACAAAGATAGGGAACTTATAAAGAAACAAATTCCATGTACGTGGGAATCAAACGCTTGACTTAACTGTTCTAGTCAAACACTCTACTACTCAGTCATAGATGAGAATACGAATGCTAGCTCGGTCATTAAGTTGGGTTATGACAAATGGATTGTGTCAAACAAATATTTGAATTCCAAGGCTTGTAACTTTATTGATGAGTACATGGTTAAAAACTGTCAGGACTTTAAAAACTACATTATTTTCTATAATAGTAAAAAAGAATGCCAGGAATATCAGGTAACTATACTAAACTGATTATTAAAGAACTCCTTGCAGCCTAATTTAAATGAGTTAGAGATTCTGCTTGTTAAAGACCAGTTGGCAAGCTGTTCCGCAACAATGCCCTGCTATATCTAAAGCTGTTCTTCAGATAGTTTGTACAGGGAAGTGGAGTCCCTTAGATTGTAATGGCTATTATGGTATACGAACATATGGTAAAGATATTCAGGCACAAGGCCATTCAGAGATTTGTATTCCATAGTAGCCATCTAGGATTTACGTTGGCAAGCAAGTGGCATGGACACCATTTTAATTGTTCAAATAGTGATCCTGCATCAGCTGGAATGAGTAAGAACCATGGCATCTAGCACACACATGTAGATTAAAAAGTTTAGCTAAATTATATGATAAATTAAGGAAGTGAAATTTTTATTTCAAAGAAGAAAAGATCACATCCTTCTGGTTCAAATAACATATAATGGTTAGTTACCAGTTTTTACATAATTTTAGGTCCTGTGGATGAATATCGGTTACCATTTGAAGATGAAGTTGGACTTCATCCGTCACTAGAAGACATGCAGCAAGTTGTGTCACAAAAAAAGATTCGACCTAAAATAAGAAAAGATTGGCATTTAAATCCGGTGAGACATCCTTTCTTATATTATCTGGAGAAATGACAAGAAATTATTAACTTTTTAGAAGTACAGTAAATTCAGTTAGGTGCAAATCTGTATGGATTCCCTAACCATTGTGTTAGATGTAGTGGTAGTGAAGCTTGTACAGAGGCCACAGTGTCTGCAAAGTTTGGGAAAAGAAATATATTTTAACTTTGCATAGAATTTGGGAAAATTCCGAATTGTGCTAAAGTTTGGAAAAAGTCAGTCGAAAAGTGCATTCGATGAAGCAAAAAGGCAGAAGCAGAAGAAAATAGTACTTACAATAAAGTATAAAAGTCAAAGAAATTTGTCGTTGAAGCCATTGCTTTGCACACCACATGAGAAAGAATGAAAAGAAATTGATTAATTGATTGAGAATTCCAAATATAAAACCGGCTCTTCTGTGCAAAATTAAAACTACATTACCAGTACTATGGACCATGTTACATGTATCAGATGAATTACCTGAAATAATTAATTACAATCAGTATATACAAACTGAGTGACCTTGGCAGTATACATAATCAGAGTAGTTGGCTATCTCATGCTACTTGACAATGTCCATGGATCATTACTGCCAGATTTTGAAGAGCATTCATTTACTAAGTGACGGGTGTCAACTCGCGATTAATAACGGTTTCAGAAGCAGAAGCATGCAAATTGAGAACACTGCAATTTCACAAAGTAAAAAGAAAGCGATGTAAGTCGTTTTAGTGTTAGTTATGAATTATATGAGACACTAATTTTCACTTTCGGACTCCTTTCAGACTGGTTTTTGCGAAAAAGCGAATTTAAAATAAACATCGATGACATGAAAAAAAACTTGACAAGTTTCGTTGAAAAATGTTATATTTTTGCTTCAAACAGGACGGTTTTTTAATTATATTATAACAAGGCAACGCATACCTCGATCGGAGCCGCCATCAACCGATAGTCCAGAACTCCTGGAATCGAATAAGACTGTGTTGTTTCATGTGGCAATTTTTTTTGCCATAAAAATACTAGGACGCCAGTTTTTCAACAAATGAATTTGAAATATAAATTTTGCCAAAAATCTGTCATCTACACGAGCAGAAACTCTATTGACACAAAAACTTTGTCAAAGAAAACTTGCCTGTGTAGACCCGCCTTAATAGTTAAATAATGACATGTGATATGTATGGAGTACTGAAAGAATTAACTTTGTGTACACAGGGAATGGCATTGGTTTGTCAGACTGTAGAAGAATGCTGGGATCCAGATGCGGAAGCGCGACTCACAGCAGAGTGTGTGTACGAACGCCTCTCACAGTTTTTTAGTTACTCTTATAACTCAGAACCAGAACAAAGCAGCGTCGTTACTCCTCTTATTAACAAAACCACTGCTCCTTCCTTAGAATCAAGTGTGTGATTAAATCGTATACATCGCAGAGTAAATCGATTTGGAATGAATTAAAGACAATCAAAGTGTGGAACCTTCCCTCAATTATCAGTTCATATAGGAGTGACCAATTTCTTTGCAAGTGTCAGAATGTCAAGATTGTTTATCTGTATATTTTATCCAACAACGAACGTTCTTCACTGTTTGCATCAAACTGTCTTCAGTATGTTTGTCTTGGAAGTTATGAAGATTCCAGCATTGTATAACATGACATGACCATGGTGTAAAGATAAAAACTTCTACTCACACATCATTCTCTTTTCAGTGACAAGTGTAAATCATTTTATCTTCTATCCTCGTTATCTTCTTTCGTTGTTCTTCCTTGCATATTTTGTTAATGTCTTGGTTTGTTAAATCCCTCAAAGAACGGATGGTTGGTGGTGGTTATCCAGAGCTGCGGGCCCATCTCCATAAACACACTAACATACAAGAACCACCAAAGTAAACTAATATGTCTCGCACATCTAAAGAAAATGTTAAAGAATTCCAAATTAATCACGCTATCTTGTCATGAAACCGTATAGTTTGCAGCTTCAAGAATTGGGGAAATGAGCGCACATCTCTACTGACCTGCGTTGATCGTATGGCATATACCCAATACAACATAAGGTAAAAGTGACTATACAAAAATCCACAGCGAATTGTACAACTTTATCAGTCTTGAGTCATTGAATCACACGATTTTCTCACTCGCCGGAGCAACGAGCAGTTTTCCTAAGATGGACTTCAAGATATTTTCTTCCTAACCATCTAAAAATAAATTTTGGCGATCTAAACGTAAGTGGATGGCGTTCGTAATGGTAGAAAGTAAAAAAAGTATAAGGACAACAAAAAAAAGATATGGCACAACTCACGGGGGTAAAAGATTGTGATGGATTTGTTCCTAGACGCGAGTTGCTGGGCTGTTTTTTGTATAAAAAACAGCGCTTTTGAAATTGTGAGTTAAATTAGAGTTAAATTAAAACTCGATGTTGAATAGCGTGTGAGTATGGGGGCCTCACGGTGTGAAATTTGACAAATGTGTTGGGCCAAAGAACCCTGGGAAATGCGTCCCATCAAACTGATTGAAGAATCTTGATGAAATAGGGTATTTTGTTAATAAGCGTTTCTGTTTTTATAACTATGTATGTATTCAGCGTAAATAATCAAAATTTCGGAATTCACATTGTAATTGACGCAATAACTTGGTAAAGATGACGTCACACGAGGTAATTTTTCGTGCAACTTGAAATCAGTAAGTGAAATTAAATCATAAATAATTCAGATATTACCTACGTTCTGATTGGTCGACAAGTGTGCTTTCATAGCTCTATAAATCACGAAAATGAAGTTTGGCTGTCGCCAAGTTGGGAGATTTTGCAGTTTTATGAAAGAAATAAAACAATATTCGCTTAGGAAATAGTCTTTCTCATTGTTAAATCGAAAAATAATGATTTTATAAAAGAAATACAAAGTTTCCTCCGTGCCTTTGTAGGGTGGTGAAAATCTCGACGAAATTTGTGAGAATTATCTGCGTTTCGATTTTTCACTGATCTGGTCTTGAATTCTGAGAAGGCACGGAGAACATGCATTATTTCTTAAGTGAAAAGTTGAATTTTATTTTACCGTTTCGGCAGCGATGTCTGCAAGTTATCTCTCAATAATTTTAGCCATTGCAGAAGGATGTTAATACGCTGCAATGGCTTGTTTTGCAGTGGCGTTGTGAGAAAAGTTGCACGCAAAATTGCTTGGTGTAAAATCTTCTTTTGTTACTGAAATATGGAAAGTATGTTTATTGTAGGATCGTGATATTTGAAATTGGACCGAGTTTTTAAAACTTTGCCGTGAAGACCGTTTTCAAAATACTAAACTCTTTTACCCAATCACGGAAAATTAATTATGTATATAAGCTAAATATTGTAATTATTTTTTAGTTTTTATATTGTCCCGTAAATTATAATTTTTTTGCGTAGTATCAATTATTAGCAATGACTATAGTGGACACCTGTACATAGGTTTTCTGGTATGTAAGATTCCTTCGTTGTAGCGCTTGCGCACTTGAAAAAATATATACATATGCACATCAACCAACGGTGTTAGTGTTATGGTTATTCTGATTCTAATACTGTTCTCAAAGGAAAATGGTTGGAAAGTTACGGTAACAGGTTTCAGAAGTTTTGAGAAGGAGTGAATGTGACCCACCCTTTTGTGTTTAGCCCCAATTTTGTTTGGGTTTTCTGCTACCTTCCTTTTTATTTCTGATAGGAGGGCTTGCAGGGGGGTTGCACTCCCTTACCCTTTCCATTCCATTCTTCTCTCGCTCCCAATACAGCTCGACCACGAAATCGAAGATGACGTCAACCCCGTGCCCTGTGAGTTCACGTCAACGACGTGCCCTGTGAGTTTACGTCAACGAGGTCCCCTGTGAGTTTACGTCAACGACGTCCCCTGTGAGTTTACGTCAACGACGTCCCCTGTGAGTTTACGTCGACGAGGTCCCCTGTGAGTTTACGTCAACGACGTCCCCTGTGAGTTTACGTCGACGACGTCCCCTGTGAGTTTACGTCAACGACGTCCCCTGTGAGTTTTCCACGCTACAAAACATCCAGCCGCCTACAAGCGCAGGCTGCTAGAAATAAAAAGGAAGGTAGTTGAAAAGGGTTAGGTTATATTTCCAGGACAATCGACCAGTTTCGAATTTTGAGTTGCCTGTGACTTCCTATGATATGGATTCATATTTTAAGAATATATCTGATGAGATTTTCCGTGGGTGAATAAATAGAATAAATAAAAATTATTCATTCGTACAGCCTTAGCCTTGACATGAAGTTAAATATTCCTAAATGCCAATGTTGTTTTATACCATTTACAGCTGTGTTTATTGTTGGAGGTGTGACTTCTCGCTCTCTCTCGCTAGTATTTTGAATATTTATAACCAAAACGAGTCTAAGGCTGTACAAATTGTATCTATTGAATTTTTTCTGTAGTTGTATTTCCCCTAAATCCATAAATTCATCCCAGTCATCTCAACAGAATTTGAAACGACTGAGATGAAAGTTCATAAACAATCGTTCCGGTTGTGTCAGGGTGGTATTTATTCATAAATAACGCAGAATCTATCTTTTTAGCCTACATTTTGGAATTTTATTGACGCAATGTATTCCATCTTCTGGTATTGATTACGTCTTCGCAGTCGCTTGTGAGTGGTTCTCATATGATCGTTTCAAAAACTTCACGATCGTCTCAGTCGTCCAGATAGAACTCGTTTCTGATGTGCGAGTCAATTCCAGCCGCGAGCATCCCCCCTCGGGCAAACCCCGGGCATTCAAAAAAAATTGTCAAATGCCCGGCCCTGCGGGCAATTTTCGTTGGTAAATGCCCCGCCCTCCGTTTCTACTATGATGGTCAAATGCCCTGCCCCCCAGTCCATCAGACCAATATTCAAAAATAGTAGTTCTCATTTTTTTATAAACGTTACTGTTTCGCCTCAATAAAACTGCAAAAAACAACTAAAACTCCATCCAACTCATCACTTATATTATTATATTAATTACCATTTCCGCAGGGAGTGGTGATTTGAGAATTTGCAACTAGAATGTGCAGGGACGGTTTAGACACGATTTTAATCAAATATGGCTTGTTCCGTGGTCACAAAAATGAAGTTGTGGATTTTTTTATCGTCCCAAGACGAGCAGATTGTTTGCAAATGCCCGGGGGGCCGGGACACTATTAACCGACAAATGCCCGGCCCTGCGGGACTGATCTTATAACAAATACCCGTGAGGGGGGGGATGCTAGCGGCGGGAATTGACTCGCACATAACCAAACTACCCTGATCGTCTGTGTCATCTCACAACAATTATCCCCAAAACTGAATTGGATGGTTCAGTTATGGTCGTCCCGGTCGCCTGAGACGTTTTTCAAACAACCCGGACGATTGGGACGACTAGGACAATACAAAGAGAAGTAGACTTGATTACCCCACTCTAGACATAAGCTTTGTAAAATTAGGGCTACAAGCCGAATGCGGCTGAGCTATTTACCCTTCATGTGGTATGGCCCGTTATCCACTACTCCCGGCCCAAGCTCTTATAATCGTTGACTTCCATCGGAGGTATAGAGTGTCTGCGGTGCAGACTAGAGCAAAGCACTGGACTCGAATTTTCAGAAACAGAATGCTGTAAGCAGGTAATTTAGAGGTTTTGCGCCAGTCACGTGACTCAGGAACATTTCTTAAAAATGATATGAAAATGATATTTTGACATTGTTACAGTATTTCTTTTAAGGGACTGTTGTCAATAGCTGGTTTTTAGCAACTGCTTGCTTGAAATAATTCTTGTTTGGGTTTGATGAGATATGCATGAACAATCCTATTAATTTGCATATTTGGGATTTTGGTTCGTACTTTGTAGGCTATTTCATGGTTTATTTTAGAAAATATATTAAAATGTTTGTTAGAAAGAAGCCTCAAAACGATTTGTTGGCTTTGTGCACTCTTTGAAATCTTGGTAGCTTTTAAAGGATGGCAGCCTCCTGCCAACTGTAAAAGTGTCAAAGTATCAAGTACTTTGAGAAGTGTTCCTGAGTCACGTGACCAATGCAATACCTCAATAAGGTATTTCATTTGATCGAATGTTCATCAAGTTGCTAGAAAAGTTGAAAAAGAATTATGAAAAAAATACAATATGGCAAGGAGGTTTTAACCCTAAGCTTGAAGGGAATTTAAAACTCCCTAGCGCTTCCATGCCGTGCCAAAATGCATGTTGCCCCATACAAGTGCTGCTGGATTGCTCGTGCGCGGGCTCAACAGGCTGCCAAGATGCTCAATTCGCTGGAATCCTTTCACACATATCAGTATAAAGGTGCAAAATTAGTGTTGTAGCTCGCTCACTGCGCTCGCTCACAGCAATAATTTTCGGTATTTTTTATTTTTTTAAATACAATTTTGTTGTGCAACAAAAATTGGAATGGCAAAAATGTGTATATTTTTCTGAATATGTCAACGAATTCGGCATTTTCTAAAATATTCGATTTTATAATGACAAAAACAAGGGTCACAAGAATGAGACGTAACAAAGAGCTGTGATACGTTTGCTAGTTTTCTTGGTAAAACGTTTCATTAAAGATGAAATGACCCATATTCCAGTTTTTTTAGGTAAAAAGTTGACTTAATCCTGGAAAATTTTGACTTTTAGTTTTTCAGAAAATTGAGTTTAAATGTGTGCTGAAATCATCAGAAGGTTCTGCTGAAAATTTATCTTTTCTTTGCTGCTGGCTGGCATTCTACTTGCGCATTTTTGCGGCTGTGAATCGTAGACGCCGTCCACACGTACGCATCAGGATAATTTTGAAAATGGAGATTTTTTCCAACGGATACGGCTTTAGTCCACAGATAAACAATGTTTCGGTACATCGAAAACGGAGGTTTTTGAAAACGGTCTCCTGGTTTTTAAAATCGGCTATTTATCAGATCCGTGCGGACAAGAGAAACGCAGCTTTTCAAAAACGATGACGTTTTGCGGCTTCCATTTTTTTTCGCGGCTAATTAGCATGTGGTAACCATAGACAGCGCATGCGCATGTATGTTCGTAGGTAATACGTATACGTATTGAAAGACAAAACGATTCAAAAAACGTTACGTTTGGAAGCGGATCCTTTCGAAACGGAGAAAAAAAAAACTCCGTTTTCGAAAATATTAGGATGGGAATGAAAAACAGATGTAATCCTGTTTAATTTTCATAATAACCAATTCAAATTTTCATTTCATGAAAGTTGCTCATTGGGTGCTCTTGACTGATTAATGGCGGTCGAAGTGATGACAACAAGAAGACGTCTAGTAACTGACAAGAAGTCCACTATTGCTTTATTTTATTCACCTGAAGATGACTATTTAGTCGAAAACGTTTGTGTCGGAAATTTTAACCAAAACTTGATACCATTGATATATTAACCTATATTTTGTATATTCGCAACTTGATATGTATTTATAATATTGTGTTTGATTTCATATCACTTTTTTGAAATTCTTAATTGTTAATGATTATGTAAAACTGTTTGCTTTAAATCCTTGTTCAGTGGACTACAATTATCTCGTATGTTACACAAAGTGTTTAAAAATTGTTAGTATTTAAATTTTGGACTTTTTTGGGGGGGACGCGCTTATTCGAGGGAAGTTTAAGCTATAATTTCCGTCAAACACCTCGGAAATTTGAAGTATTAGCAAATTACTTTTCTCAAGAATTTACACTATGCCATTGCACCACTTTAATCAGTTGTAGTCTGGTCAAAAATTATCACATGGGAGCTCAAATATCATAAGCTCTGTTGGTTTCTTTTGGGCTTCCTTACCACGTAAATTATTTTTATAAATAAGTGTTATGTTTTATACATAGCGTCTGTAGTGAAACAAATAAAGTGAACTGAACTGAATGGTTCTTATTTAATTATCTTTAAATACAAAATGACATTACCTTCTAATGGCAAAACATTTCTAAAGAAGTTTTAGGAAAAATATTGGAATCTAGTCTTGATTCAATAATGAAGTATTCGCGCAACTCTCTTAATTACGCGATTTTGTAAAATAGCTTGGACAGTATATGTGTTTTGATTGGTCAACTTGTGTGTTAAATAGCGCTACATGAAGCAAACAAATCGAAGACCAGTGACGGTTCGTCCATACATCTTCCAAACAATAAAATGTTTTAAACGCTGAAATTCTCGGTTTTCCTTACTTACAATTGAAGCCGTCGGTCTTAAGTCCATGAGGCGAAGCCGGATGAACCATTGACCAGTGGCCCTAAAGGGCGAAGGGATTAATTGTTTTAGTATCACCCGACTAGAAGAACAGAAAAGGCAACAATAAAGTTAGCGAATGCATGTTGAAGAAATCTTTATTTGGAAATAAACTGAAAGAAAGCGCCACGCTCAACTGCGCCAAGCTTTGAACTCAGTTCCGTCTTCTCGCCTGATTCAGCGTATAAAAACACTGTGAGACTTTCACTTAACTCTTCTTTCTCCAGCTCTTGTATAACTGTTTTAAATTTTGGTTGGTTTGCAAACCATTCTATAATAAAAAAGTGACAATATATTTGATTTGTTTTGAATTTATAAACAAAATTCGTAGTTTGGTCTGGTAACACAAAAAACAAAATTTAGCATTAAAGATCATACTTTGTCGCCCTTTTGCTTTTGTCTGGGATAGAATTATCCAGTAATTATCTTAAGTCTCCTTTGAAAGTTCCACAAAACGCGAAGCGCCCGCCATTGTTTTGGTTGGCTGTCAATACCAGCAAATTTCGCTACTCGCCCCTTGTAGCGTAGCCAATCAAAACGCAGGATTTGCAAAGTTCCCAAGTTGGGTGATACTAAATGCGATTATGTTAAAGGAAACATTTCACAAGGCTTTAAAATCTCGGTTCTTTTTTTAAATGACGGTATTATATTGAAGAGATTCTACATCAGCAACATCGTTTGTTGTGTTTAATCACAATACAGTGCTTACGATATCAAAAGAAACCATGAATATATTGTCGAGTTTTTTTTAAGCCGACAGAATCAATTGAGGCCGAGTCTTTGGTACCGCCAATTATCACGAATCACGATTTATTGCTTGTCTCCGGTTTCTAAATTGTTAGCGTAAAAGAATTAAAAGTAAAATACCAACTTTATCTCTTTCTTTTTCTCAAACTACTGTACAAATCAATTATTATGGAATTTTAAAATGACTTCATTTTCTAGGTTATTTTCTTTGCGGCAAAATATAATTATTTGTCTATTGTACTATAAAGAAAGGACAAATGAATGAGGCAACATAAACATTCTTTATAAAAGAGCTTCTCACAAAGTAAATGTAAATTAGCGAAACAGAATAAAGAAATGAAGCCACAAATATATTTAATTTTAACAGCTTCTCATAATGAAAATGTAAATGAGCGAAAGAGAACAAAGAAAGAGATGAATTCTCACTCAGCTCGATTCTTGTGCACGCTGAACAACACCGCGCACAGAGTAAGAAAAATTGACACGTAAGTACTCGCACTGTGATATTATACAGCTTCCATGTTTTGTATCGTTTTGTATTCAAAATGGCAAAGTTTCTGCACATTCCACGTTTGTACAATCAATATCTTTTTATTCTTGAAAAAATATTTCCAGACATTATACTTGAACTGCAAGCATGATTTAATTTACAATAGACCTAGCTTGCTTATTTTAAATTTGTTTGTGCGCAAAAAGTGGAAAGTTTATTATTATTTTTCCCGTTTTTTGAATTGCCACTTTTGGTTTTTAAACAGAGGGCGCTCGAGGACGCCAAATCAAAATGACAAGAAATTTTGGCGCGAAATATTGACGCCAACGTAGTTGTATGTGATCCACACTGGCGTACTTAATTACTCTGTTTTTCCTACGTTCGTTCGCCTCTTTTTGGCTAAAAAAGTTGATAGTAGGATTAATTGACAGCATTATAAGGGGAAATTAGAGCCAGCCTTATTTACTCACACGAGTCGACATCAGTGTCAGATTTTACAACGAGCAAGAAAAAGACTGTACAGTTGGTAAAAATTGTAAATGCGATTTCAAATAAGGGAATCTGATTGTTTTTTATGCTAACAAAACAATGTATTATGAGAAGTCTCCCTATTTCAGTATTTTGAAACCTGCAGAAGATTCGATGAGTATATTGGAGTACATTAGTATAAGTTTATCGTGAATAAATTGGCTCAGGAAATAATTGAAGAGAAGGCTTTCATGGTCACGCTTCACAAAGAACAAAATTACGGTGTTCCTCCTGCGGTAAAAAAATAGGTTTGGTCAATGATTTCGTTTGTTGCATAAATGTTGGCTAAGACAAAACAAAGGGAAAGCTTTGAATGGATGCTAGCTTTTGCCATTGTTACCTAATTTCACATTTCTAAGTCATTGTTTAGAAAATATGAACGCATTTTGGATGGTTCAAATTATGAGTAAAATGCAAATTTCCTTTCCACTGATATTCCATTCCTACTCAAATACGATATCAGCTTTTTGTTTACATTAGTCAACACACGTGTGGTACGAGGCGTTTCGTTTCCATTGCCTTGTTCCTGTTTATCTTCGACAAAAACCACTCACAGAAATAAGAAAGAGTTAAAAACAAATTGAGGGTGAAGTCGTCAAACAAATAAGATTAATAAGCCGCGGCAAAATTTACTAGTTCATAAAATCTTGTAAACGCAATAATGGATCAAGTATTATTTGACAAAAACTTCTAAAAGCATCCGATATCTAGTTGACAGTTGCTTTTTTAATGTAATTGAAAAACAAAAACAAAACAAAAAATGACTGAGGCAACTGCCTTGGTTTGCCTCATACTAACTACAGCCGGCCTGACCTTGATATGTTTATTAATACTGATTCCACAAATTGAGGAGTTGGTGTCGTGATTATTCTCACCCCTTGCACCGCCATCCTGGATTGAACTCCACACACAAGCTGAGGTTTGCTGCTCTCAATTTGCCACCAAGTACTCCGGTTTTCCTACCCGCTGGGTGCCAGAGACTTTGCTTCGCAAAGAACAAAATGAACGAGTTGCCTCTGAATTCCAGAGTACGGATTTACACTCGCGTAATTAAACACCAACTAATTGCAACTAACTGACACGCGAAATAACTGAATATCAAAACAACTTCATTCAATGCTCGAGAGTCGATAATGGGTCGGAGAGGAGGAAGGAATGAGTCAAGACCGCAACGCCATTGTGACTCTTCTGTGGTCATAGGTGACAAATGGTCCGTGTACTTGCTGCCACAAACCATTTATACTATTTCAATCCCGGAGGAGGGAGGGGGGAGGGGCGACGGGGGAAGTGCTTCGGGATGAAAAGATAGGGACGCTTGCCGAGAAATGTGAAAAAATACTTTAAAACTAGTTAATATCTTGAAACTAGGCGTAAAATATTTGACCCTAGAATATATACGTTAAAGCATAGATTTTAATAAAGGCAGGGGAAAACTAAAGAAAAAAATTTGCTTGTTTTGTTATTGCCCCCCTAAAAATACCTAAGACCCCTAAAAATACGATGAGCACCCCTATCATACCAATATAGGGAGTACGCCCCTCCTTCCTTCCCAGGATTTCAATTCAACCTTTTTGCTGCACTGCTGCTTTTCCTTAAGAGGTGTTACAAGAGGGTCTCAATGGGGGGATAGCTTTCACGGTTAACGGTTAAAAAATTCGCATTTTCACGGCTAAAGGTTAATTATCCTCCATCACGGTTATTAAACTGAAACGTTACGAGAAAATTGGCGAAATCGAAAATAAAAGTTTGTTTCTTCGATTCCAGCAAGGATGGTTTTTGCTATTTTTCGCAGGTATAATTTGTGCTTACAGAGGAGAGGGGAAGTATTTTGCTGCATGCATATTGATAAGGACTGGTTGTTTGCATAAGCTGCTTTATGTGGTGTAATTCTCGATTGACTGCGTGACATTTTAAGTTGACTGCGTAAGCTACTCTGAATGTGGATTTCATTTTAATGTGTTATGTTGTGAAGTTTCGTTCTTCTCTGCGCTGAAGTCCAGTAAGGCGGGCGCATCTGTAGTGCGTGCAAATTTTTCGGAGTTGGCAATATTCAAGATTATTTAACCGGCTGTTCCTTGAGAGATAAGTTAAAGTGCCGCACTCATGAGCAAGATCCTAGAATTGTAGTTAAACACTGAGTTTTACTACTAAGTAACACGGAGTTTTTTTAGCCCGCAATGGTAAAGAACATTTTGATAGGAGTAGGAGACTGGAACCGACCGATTGGACCAGTTAATAATAATAATCATCATCATCATCATCATCATCATCATCATCAGTCATCATCATCATCATCATCATAATAATAATAATAATAAAAAAAGATATATAAAGTAATACAATACAATACAATATAATAATGTAATGTAATGTAATGCAATGTAATAAAATATAGTATGATAATGACAATGCTTTAGTAACAATATTCCCATCGATGATAAAATATTAGGGTTCTTCACAATTTCTAAAACTACAATATAAAGTTATTTGTGCAAAATAGAGATAGGATTTCCCTTGCTCTTCGTCTAAATAACTCTAAATGGCCCTGAATACCCATCATTTGCGCCTATTGTTTAGGACTTTCGGGAAAGTTATAAGAAATCACGTTTAACAGTTGAAGAGTTATTAACGGCTTACGATTAATTTTTTTGCATTTTCACGTCTAACGGTTAAATTTTTGGGCAATTCACGGCTCACGGTTAACCCCATTGAGTCCCTCTTGGTGTGCAGTTTCGATGTGCAGTCTTGGTGTGCAGTTTCGATGTGCGGTCTTGGTGTGCAGTTTCGATGTGCGGTCTTGGTGCGCGGTCTAGGTGTGCAGTTTCGATGTGCGGTCCAGGTGTGCAATTTCGATGTGCGATCTTGGTGCACGGTCTAGGTGTGCAGTTTCGGTGTGCGGTCTTGTTGCGCGGTCTTGGTGTCAGATCGTAGTGCGTGTTCTTGGTGTGCAGTTTCGGTGCGCTGTCTTGCTGCCTGATCTTGCTGTGCGATCGTAGAGCGCGGTCTTGGTGTGCGATTTTGGTGCGCAATTTTGGTGCGCAATTCTGGTGCGCGTTTTTGCTGTGCCCCAAATGTAACAGCATCATTTATCAGCAAAATCCGGTTTCGCATATGTTTATGTAGCAGTAAAACCATTACCTTTCTATCATTGACACACTGTGTATAATTTATTTTCGCCTTGTTTATGTTTTATGTTATAAAAATTATTCTTATTCGAAAGATAAAAATTAGTTTACATTAACCAACACAAAAATATGACATAATTCGTGTTTCCATTTAAACAAAGTTAGTGCAGACAATAATACAAAAAACATAAACTTGCACAACAGAAATAAACACCAACTCAGGCGAACATTTTTATAGCCTTTTTTCCGCAAAAGTAGACTCAGCTTTCCATCCTTCCGAGGTCGGTAAAATGAGTACCAGCTTCTGCTGGGGGCTAACCTGCGATAGATTAGTGTCCCTTCAGAGGAGTCAATGACTCTTATGCGCTTAGCACTACAGAAATTGCAGATTAGCAACAGCTCCAATGAAGCACTTAAACTCGTAAAAGGATTTAGCTAACAAAAGATATAACCTGTATTCTAATTGTGGGCATGTGAGCCAGCGGGCGTCTTCGTTGTTATTAATTTTTGCGCGGCAAGAATTCACGTGCACAAAGCAAACCGCGATTTTATCAGCATGTTGCGATTGGCACGCGATGTGACTTGGACACACCAATTATCGGTGATACACCGAGCTCAGCATGTCCGCGCAGTTTGGAGACCCTGATTGCAATAACAATCCCTAGCCAGCTAGCGTGTGAGAGCCGAGATGATGCCGAGATATCAAATGGAAATCTTTTAGGTTTGCAGTATAGGAAAGATTTGTTACTCTTTAAATATTTTTCATATATTTTATACTACACTCATTGTCCCTTTTCTTGTTTAAGACGTTGGCGCATTATATATAGTTGCTTAAGAGGACCCCATTTCATTTGGTAGTCCCCACTGATGTAAAGAAGAGTGAGCCCCGTACTCAGAAATTACAAACTTTTCTGCACCATTACATAGCTGAGCTTGGAAATCGCATTTGTTACAGAATTCTTATACTCTTTGCGTGTGGTAACATTCTTTGCTTTGGAGATCTTAATCGGCCTCTTCGCTGCGTAAAAATTCAAGAGCGGCAGCGATACGACTGGCTGACAAAGTAAAAAATCCTTCAAGGTCTTCGGACCAGTGAACGTTTTTATACTTCAACCGAATGGAGCCAACGGAAATAACAAGTCTAATTGTGGTCATGTGAGCCAGCATGTGACATCGCTATTATTTATTTTTGCGCGGCAAGACATCACGTGCACAAAGCAAACCGCGATTTTATCACCATGTTGCGATTGGCGCACGATGTGATTTGAACACACCGTACCAATTATCGGTAATCCACCGCGCTCAGCATGTGCCCGCAGTTCGGATACCGTAATTGCAATGACAATCCCTAGCGCCAGCTGCGATAAGTGCACGCCGATCATTGGTGATTCACCGCGCTCAGCACGTGCATTCAGTTTCGAGGCCGTAATTGCAACAGCAATCCCCGACCAGTTATCACGTGCATGAGAGTCGAGATGGTGCAGAAATATAATTGGAAATCTTTTAGATTCGCAGTGTAGGAATATTTTGTTATTCTTTGAAGCTTTTCGCATATTTTTCCGCAACATTATGAATTCGGCTTTCCAGCTGTTTTCATTTTAAATCATCCGCTACATTACTTTTAGCAACAATCAGAATTCGCAGGCACAAATCATAACATGTTGTGATGTAGGTGTGGTATAGTTTGAGCACGCGCCAAGCACGTGCACAATGACCACCTCCGACCAGCTGTCACATGAGAGCTTAATTAGTGTCTGAATATAAATACCATGCAGGTCTTAGATGAGATTTTTTGTGGTTTTAAAATACTAAAATACTGTTCAAAGCTTTAGTGCCTCGTTTTTTGAACCGAACGTGTCATATCAAAGCTTAAATCTGAATAGTAAAAAAACATATTTTTACCCTCTCTAGAACACAGTGGCCTCTCTTTATTTATTCATATAAATCATGATATATTTTGACAGGATGCGCTCTCACATAAGTGATTTTCAGAGAGCTCCTGAGTTAAAAACATGTGACAAATAAATAACTGCAGATTCCTTTTGCACAGTGTTAGCCTCGTTTTATTGTTAAATATTCAAAAATATTAGTGCGAGAGAGCGAGAGATCACACCTTCAACAATGCACGCAGTTGTAAGAAGTG
>JAOCPT020537996.1:0-11408 GCA_026546935.2 Palythoa grandiflora | reverse complement strand
GGGTCTAATTGTTTTAGTATCACCCAACTAGTTGGACAGAAAAGCAATAATAAAGTAAATAAAGCAAATTCATGTTGGAGAAATATTTATTTGGAAACAAACTGAAAGAAAGCGTCACGCTCAATTGCGCCAAACTTTGAACTCAGTGCCGTCTTCTCGCCTGACAGCAGCATATAAAAACATTGTGAGACTTTCATTTAACTCTTTTTTCTCCAGCTCTTGTATAACTGTTTTAAATTTTGTTTGGTTTGCAAATCAGTTCTATAATAAAAAAGTGACAATATATTTGAAAAGACTTTTGAAAAAAATAAAGCTTAATTTGTTTTGAATTTACAAACAAAGTTCGTAGTTTTGTCTAGTAACAAAGAAACAACAAAATTTACCATAAAAGATCTTCATCTCGTACTTTGTTGCCCTTTTGGTCTTTTCTGGAATGGAATTGTTTAGTAATTATATAAACTCTCCTTTGAAATTTCTACAAAACGCGAAGCGGCCGCCATTGTTTTGGTAGGTTTTCAAAAATTTCGCCACTTGAGGACTATTGCTAATAGTCCCCTAGCAGCGTAGCCAATCAAAACGCAGGATCTGCATTAGTCCCTTAGTTCGGTGATACTAATAGCAGTTAACCCAGTTCAGAACCTCAAGAGTCGCTTAGTAATCAACCAACCGTAATACTGCAGTCCAAATAAGTCGTATCCCAGATCTGTTGCTTTTTTGGCGCAGCGACAAGCAAAATCCCGGATGTACCCGTCCCAATTGAACCAGTCGATATTTTTCCCGCTATAAATTGAAATACTCGAGTCGCGGTCGGTAAGAATGTAGTTCGGCAGTCTTCTGTTTGGGACCTCTTGATCTGTGAAACATCCGAGTGTCTTGAAATGGACTGGGCATTGAGTAGTGCATAGCTGGATACCTACACAAAGTATACAGAATACAGAAGAAGACTAAATGAGAGCTCTACTTTTTTACCAACTATTCTTTTTTTTTCTTCTCTTTACTGATTAGTATCTTAGTTGCATTATTTACAAGATGTTTTCTCCAGTTGTATGTATTGATTACATAATGGGGCAGAAGCCAGTATGAGGCAAACCGAGGCAGTTTCGAAAATCTTCGGAAGTGTTCGGAAATCTTCGGAAGTACTTTAAAAGGGTTTTTAAGTAATTTTGCGAGTGAACCAATCAAAACGCAGGAGATTGCTAGGTCATATAATATTGTGTGATATCAGTATTATGTTTACAGTTACACGCTATATTGAGCCGAGGCTTATTGTTCTTAATTTTTTGGCAACTTCAACCTCAATTTCTTATTTCTGTGAGCGGTTTTTAATGAAGAAAAACAAAATAAAACAAGGTATTGGAAAACAAAACGCCTTGCGCCACACATGTATTGTGCGGGTGAATTTAGAGGCGAACTACCTTCATTGTTTGTTGAGCAGTCTTTAAAGCTTAGATTACAGTGCATCTTTTTTATTATCTATGCTGTATCGCTAAGATAAATTTAGAGTTTCAGTCAAGTTCTAAAGCCTGTAGGAGGGGGGCGTTGGGATTTTCGGTTTCGGCCATTTTTTGGAGCGGTTTTTCGGTTTTCACACAAAAAAACTGCAGTTTTTCGGTTTTGTTGTCCTTTACGGTTTGCGGTTTTTCCTTTATGTAGCAATCGGTTTTTGGTTTTTGGCAAAAAATACTATCGGTTTTTCGGATTTGACAGGTTTTTAAAACCTGGGAAGCATAAATTTTCGGGTTTTGATGTTTTTATGCGGTTTTCGGATTTGATCAAAATTTATTGCGGTTTTTCGGTTTTGGGAAAATTTTTGTGCGGTTTTGCGGTTTTTAATGTGCCCCAACGCCCTCCTCCTGTAATTACAGCTTTGTTAAGATTGTGGGGTGCACCTCCAATTCGAGCGGACCTTTTGTCAGCAGTCAATATTTGGTACTTGATAAGATGATCCAGGAAAAATTTCGAACAAAAACTTTAATTGTACATCCACCATTACATATCTAATTTTACGAGAAAAAAATAAAAGCAGTTTAAGTGATAACGTATTGTCTTTCCGAAATAGCTAAAAATCTAAGTTAGCCTGGAAGCTAGGTGCTAGTTACTAAATTACTTTTGTGACCGAGGACATGTCAGGATATCAAACATTCTATCTGATTTAGCGGAACTGATAAAACGAAGCACGCAGTTTTCTGAGACAAAATACTGAATACTTACTCTTGGGGATGACTATTAAGAGAATTAGCAAGGCGCCCAACCCTCTCATCTCGCAAGGAATTTCTTGGCAAAAGGTTTGTGTGTTGAAGTCTGCAAAAGCCCAAAAAATGTTTGCGTCAGTTTATCTAGTGTTAATAAAAAAAAGTTTAAGAAAGATGAACCGAAATCACAGTCACAGTCACAGCCAAAGCCACAGTTACAGTCACAGTCACAGCCACAGTCACAGCCTTAGTCACATCAACAGCCAGTCACAGTCACAGCCACAGCCACAGCCTTAGTCACAGCTACAGCCAGTCACAGTCACAGTCGCAGTCACAACCACAATCGTTAACTTAATCATTATCCTAATTGTAATAGCGGCTTTATAGTATTGATTAATCTTGTTAAAATTGTATAAAAAGTTTTGTCGCACTAGTTTGTTAAGCGGAAACCGTAAAAAGAAAAATAAATATTCAGGAAGAAAGTTAAAAGTTTGGCAATAAAATTCGTTAATTACCGCCATCAATCGCGATTACTATTAATCAAAATTTCATCTTTTTCCGGCCTAATTGTTTTACTGCGTTTAAGTTTTGTTTCCTTTCATTTTTGGGATGAGGTTGAAAGAAAGATTAATATACATTCTTAATTGGATAACTTTTTTACGATGATTTAATGGTTTGCTGCTGGTTTGTTGAGCAGTCTTTACAGTGAATCTTTTTATGTTTTATCGCTGAATGTTAGTCGATTTTCTATCACAAAAACTTTCCTAGTTATCAAGCCTCAGCCTGAGCTTGTTCTTAAATTGTTAATTCTTAAATTTTGGCGAATTTGAGCCTCGTTGTTCTTATAAAGTTGTTATAACAAAAGCGTGTACTCAGAAATCCTTGGTTGTATGTCTAAACGCCATCAAAAAAATCAACTTTGAGTGAAGTGCCTCTTAAGTTCAAGTAATTGTCCTCGTAAGACATTGGTAGGACTAACGTAATGAAATAGAATGTAGAAGGTGTTAATTGCAATTTTCTAAGCTGTTAAACTAATGTGTTTAAATTTGGAACGCTACTAAATTTTTTAGCAGGAAATTATGTTATTTTTCTTTAGTTCATTAATTCATTCTACAATAGTGAAAACGTGTTTTGACTTTTTATGAAATAAAAATTTCCTGTGAGGAACACTGAAAACCCGGTACCCAAAGCTTTTTTCAACTTTTGAAGAAACTTTTCTCACTTTAAAATAGTTTCATGACGTTTTATTTTAAAAATACGACAAAAACCAGTTGAGAAATAGTTTAATGCGAAGAGTTTACTTTTGAAACACTGATTCTGAACAGAGTATATTGTAATCTTTAATTTAAAAAGAGCTTTTTTTAAAGAATCAAATGCGTAAATTAAATAAAAATATGTTTCTTGATGGTCAATTGTAACTGTTATACGGGAACACGTAGAATCTACACGTTTTTTGTTATAAGAACAACTTTTGGTGAGAACGAGGCTCAAATTTGCCAAAATTTAAGAACAATTTGAGAAAAAGCTCAGGCTGAGGCTTTATAACTAGGAAAGTTTTTATGATAGAAAGTTGACTAAAACTTAGCGATACAGCATAAAACATAAAAAGATTCACTGCAAAGACTGCTCAACAAACAATGAAGGTAGTTCGCCTCTAAATTCAGCCGTACAATACATGTGTGGCGCAAGCCGTTACATTTTCGAATACCTTGTTTTATTTTGTTTTTGCTTCAATAAATACCGTTCGCAGAAATAAGAACAAACTAAGAACAAATTGAGGCTGAAATCGCCAAAAAATTAAGAACCTTGAGCCTCGGCAAAATATACTGGTTCTTATAAAACAAAGCGTAAAAATTAAGAACCAGGCTTTAGGATTTACGTTACTTTGAGACCCTGTTTTAACTATACTGAATGGATTTGGTATCGCCCATTACATCACAAACTAAACGTCTATATCCAAAGCAAGGGCTACACAAGTCAATGCGAGGGCTAGAGTGACTCTTTGAACAGTTGCTAACATTGGGGTTAGATCACTGAAAAGAACGTGAAAACTAGATTTCCTTGGCATTCTTATTTGCACACCAAAATATCGAGAAATCAATTAACCAACCAAAGTTTTGCTTCTTGTTGGATTTGAAAAAAATCTAAAATTTTCTGAATGCGCACAAAATGTTCCCCTAGCTCAAATTTCATAGTTTCTTTAGATACTTGGTTCACAGATTTAAAACGCGTATTTGTCACTGAAAAGTAACACCGTGCATACCAATCATAATGAAAATGGTTGCCAACATCATCTTTACGTGGTTTTATTGTAAAGACGGCACCAAACCCACACAAGAAAATACAAACGTGCAGGTCTCAAATAACTATCATAAAATGTAAAATATAGTATCATTTGTTACCAATTCGCAGCCGGGATACTAAACATCGGTATTTTTATGAACAATATTTAGCGCAATGATCATAGCTTGACTACAATAATTCTATTATTCTCCCCAAAATCTTTTCTTAACTTTTTCCTATATTATTTATATGGATCAAATGCAAATAATGTGCGAGCCAATTCCAGCATTTGTCAGTTAATAGTGTCCCGGCCCCCCGGGCATTTGCAAACAACAAAAAACTTGCCTCGTAACGTCCTTGATTAAAATCGTGTCTAAACCGCCAACCCTGCACATTTTAAGAGCAAAGTCTCAAATCATTTCCACTCCGTCCGGAAATTGTAGTTAATATAATAATGTAAGTGATAGTTTCCTCTGAGTTATCGTTGTTTAATGCAGTTTTATTGAGGCGAAACAGTTACGTTTATTAAAAAATTCATGAGAACTACTATTTTTGAGTATTAGTCTGATGGACTGGGGGGCCGGGCATTTGACCATAATAGTAGGAACGGGGGGCGGGGCATTTGCCAACAAAAATTGCCCGCAGAGCCGGGCATTTGACCATTTTTTTCGAATGCCCGGGGTTTGCCCGGGGGGATGCTCGCGGCTGGAATTGACTCGCACATAACAAATTAACCGCATTTAAGTCACTTTACGTATGTTTCAGTACAACGAACTTAAATATAAATCTGTTCAATCGGCATAACCTCTATAATAAATAGATTCTGTCACAATTCAGTTTCGTTTTCAATACCCAGTAATATTTTCCCCTTTGATTTTGATGTATGGTTTTGCGTTAAAAGACGAAAATTGAAATTAGTTGTAAAACGAACAAAGAGTACAATAAAGAAATTTTGGCAAAGATGAAGTGCTTATTGCACTTAGGAATAAATAACTAAAACATCTCTCCCGCAACACTCGTTAGTATTTGCATCACCCAATTACTACTTTGTTCACCAGTTAATGTTAGATAATAATTTGAAACCTCCAGAAAGAATAAAAAAATGATAAAGTTTTCAAAAATAAGAAACCCTTGCTCGACCAACATTCTCCGGCAATGTCACAAAACATGGCCTCGATCTCTCTTTTCCTTAATTTTTTTTTTGCACCCCAATTCTGCCCAGCAGTACACTTTACATATAACGCGACATCAATAATCAGAGATTATTAACATAATTTGAATTTAGAAGCGTTGAAGGCTTCTCAAGAGTACATCGCAAAGGCAGCAGAAAATAAAAGACAAATTAAGACATTACTATTACACTGCGCCAGTGGCGTGCCTTAACATTGAAAGGACACTACACGAATTGTCAATCAACCAATCACAAGTTGCCGTCTTCCGACTGGCGGGAAAAATTCGCGCCAAATGGCAGCGTGCATGACGTGTGCATTCTATTCTTGCACTTTGACGTGTGGCTGAGATTGTTACTTATTCTTGGACGAGCTTGAGAAACGATAAAGTGATGCGACGTAACTTTACGATCACGCTGTTTCAACCTTAGCTGGCTTTGACTGATTAGGCTGAGGTTTTTGATAAAAAAATTTGTGTATCGAATTTTTTGGTTAACGTTTTCCAACCAAGAAAATAAGAGAAAGCATTCAAAGAACACAACCAACGTGAAACAAAAAGAATTACGATCTGCTGTATTTTTTTAGGCATCTTTCGTTTAAAAACATCATTTTTTCCAATTCAATTTATAATCAAAGAAAGAGGATGGAACAAGTACCACATATGTCTAATTCAAAACAGAAAGTGTCGCGTGCGACTTGTCTCTAACTAGCTGCCTGGATCTGTAGTTCGGGGCAAATCTCCACCAATATGAGTTCTAGCAACTCGAAAAGAAGAATTCTGAAAGGAAAATAAACAGCTTACAATTACAAAAAATAAACATTTTTTGGACTAAGGCTAAACTTCAAACGTAGGACGGGACTTAATTGCAGTGGTTCAGTGACTAAAAAAAACTTGATACTTCTACTACTGCTGCTAAAATTTCTGCTGCTGCTACTACTACTACTACTTCTGCAGCTGGTGCTGCCATTTCTGCTGCTGCTACTACAACTTCTACTGCTGATGGTGCTGCCATTACTGCTGCTGCTGCTACTACTACAACTTCTACTGCTGCTGGTGCTGCCATTTTTGCTGCTGCAGCTGCTACTACTTCTACTGCTGCTGCTATTCCTGCTGCTACTACTACTACTTCTACTGCTGATGGTGCTGCTATTTGTGCTGCTGCAGCTGCTACTACTTCTACTACTGCTGGTGCTGCCATTTCTGCTGCTGCAGCTGCTACTACTTCTACTGCTGCTGCTGCTACTACTACTTCTACTGCTGCTGGTGCTTCCATTTCTGCTGCTGGTGCTGCTACTACTTCTACTACTGCTGATGCTGCTATTTCCACTGCTGCTGCTATAATTTTTTATACTTCTACTGCTGCTGCCACTATTTGTGCCGATGCTGCTACTTCTACTGCTGCTGCTACTTTTACCGCCACTTCTACGTCTACTGTTATGTCTGCTGCTGCTGCCACTGCTATCACTACTACCACTACTTCTATTGCTGCAGCTACATCTGCTGCTGCTGCTGCCACCGCTACTTCTACTGCTGCTGCTATTAATAATGATACTGCTGCCACAACAACTGACCTGTTTATTTCTGGATGCTGCAATGATTCCACAATATTCACTGCACATTCTTCATACGTCTTATGTCCCACTGCAAGCCCGAATACTCCTAAAGTAAGACCAAAATTGCTTTCAAAAAAAGAAAAAAATTCACTAACAATTAACTGATAACGACCAATGTACGCGAAACTTATTTTCACAAAAAGATTTTCACAAACTACTCACCAGGAAAAAACTCCATAAGCGTTTTGATGGCTTTTCGTTTTGTTTTGATTTTGTCTTCTTCAAGCTTCTCTGGTTGCTTTCTCTTTAGTTCATCGTTCGGCCAAATTGCTTCATCGAACAGTTTTAAATAGTAACCCCATCGCTGTTCTGTCACCAGCTCATCTAATTCTCCTTGAAGCCACCTTGCAAGATGCAAATATCAAAAACGTCAAACTCCATTTAAAACAAAAATTATTTGTAAAATTATTTTGTTTTTAAGCGAAGGAGTCAAAACTTTGCACCTACTGGGAAGTTAACCAACTTTACTGCTTTGCGGTGGTGGGTTAAATTGACCCCATTCTCTTCCCTCCCCTCCCCCATGGGTTCCTGTATATCCATTACTGCTCTGAGATAATGGATTGAGTGGATCCCCATCCCCTTACCTTCCCCATGGGTTCCTGTTTTTACAAATGCAATCTCAGCAAAATAAACCTTGTTTTCAATAGTTTTCCAATCGAAGACAATTTCACTGGCTAATAGTCACACTTTGAAATAAAACTTGAGATCTAGCAATATATTACCAGTCATGCAGTCATGTTTATGTCTGGATGACAATTGTAAGAGATAATTACCATTCAAAGATTCCTCCAAATACACCCATGAAGGCATTCTGGACATAGTCAAGACAAACCCACGACTTGTGCCCCCTGAATACTTCACACAACAGCTGCATAATACTGTTAGCCAGGGGGCACTGAGGATCCTCATTCATTACACTTTTTGTCAAATCAGCTGGATGTTGGCTCGGACGATCTGTTGACGAGCAGCTTAAAGGCTGGTCTCTTTTTACTGATGATGGTTGTGTCACGTTACTCGAAGGAAAATCTTTTGATTGAATGGATTCTTTGCAGACTGGAACTGTTACAGGAACATCGCTGGATTCTCCTTTCGATGTGTCACCATTTTGCCTTTTCTTCAGTGGATCGACGAGAGTTTGGTTAAACTTCAAGTTATTTTTGAAGTTGTCCCATACTTCGCCCTGTTTCATTTTCGGCACGAGATTTCCTTTTATGTTATCCCAGGCAGCTGATTGTTTAGCTTTGATGTTTTCTAACATTTCTACATTTCCCTTCGATCTCGTTGCCAATTCCTGACAGCTGCTGTGATTCTTTGTCCTCTTTACATTATCCTTGAGAGTTCCCCAAGGCTCTCCTTGAGAATTGATCTTTTTGAGGTTATCTTTAAAGATATCCCAGGTGTCATCTCCCTTGCTTGCCAAAGATGTTAGCTTATTCTTTACTGCTGTTGGAGAAATTCGACCCTTTGCGATTTTAGGTAAATTGATTTTGTCCATCGATAGACTTCTAGACGGTGGGAGGCTAGTAGACGTCCCCAAGGGTCTGCTCTTTACTCCGTTATCAGCTTCAATGAATGTCGGGTCTGGTTGGTTTTCATTTCCGTACAATACTGAAGATGAGGAGATTTGAGGTATGTCTTCGAATAAGAGATCTTCATTGGGAATTTCTTCATCTGAGGACTGTCCTTCTGAGGGTTTATCTGGGTGGTTATTCTCGAAGAAAACGAATTTGGACTCTGCTGGTACCTCTGCATTTTTGTCTTGAAAATCAACATTTACTGCAAAATTGTTCATCTGGGTCACAGTAATGGGGCAGTGGGAAACGTCATCCATCTCAAAATCCTGACAATCGATAAAGTTATCAAAGAATATCTCGGTTGACATTATCTGAGTTGTATCCTGAGAAAACGATAAATATAAATTGAATCAGAGCAGGTTTATGAACGTTACAATGATAAATATATAGACACCTTTATAATAGTGTCAAAGATAACAGCAGCTAACCCACTAAATATGGACACTAGTATAGCTGAATAAATTATACTTCAAATAAGATAACAAATAATTCAAAATCTATTTAGAAGAGATAGACATGTATATCCAGAGAAAAAAACAATAATAAATTTACACATATTTACATGGCTGCTATAGTATTGCTAAGACTACGATGTACATAGAGTGCATTCAAACGGTTCTCTCCCAAAAGCTTTCTGAAATCTAATGCCGCCTTCAAATACAAAGACCTAGAGTATTCACATACACAGTTTGACTCCTATTCAAAAACCCTTCTAGTTTGACATCGAACACCTAAAAAATCCATTTTCAACTGTAGTCAAGACCAAGAGCAATTTTTTCTGCGCTTTATAACTGGAGACAAATTTGAACAGTTTTTTTCCTGATACTCTCAAGCCAAACCTTAACTCAATAATGTAACAATAATTAGTGGTGGGCCGATGATTGATTATAATCGAAAGTTGATCAAAGCAATGCCATAATCGATCATGCTTTTTTCATAATCGATTGTCACGGAAAAATTAAAATTTTTGGGGACAAATAAAAGTCTTACAATCATTAAAATGTTTGATTGATATCTTGGTGTGAGTTGTCGTTTTTCGTGGACTCCTAACTTCTAAGTCATAACAGCAGATATAATGTGTCTACCTGTGTGTACCCTGCGCGCTGTGTTGTTGTTACTTCAAATACACCACGCTTATTTGAAAGATGTAGCATGCTAAGCTGCTTTGTATTTTGTAAACAACTGAACCAATTATAATCAATGATTGATCGTTTGGGACAATTCGATTATTTCCAATGATCGATTGTGAAATCTGAACCGATTCCCACCCCTAGTGGAAGGCACAAGTGATGCGATGACCGCCAGGCCAAGCTGACTTCCCCATTACTGGGCCTATTATTACTTTAATGTCAATCAACTTCCTCTTAGAACAATCATTTGCTTTGAATGGTTGTCGAAAAACAAGCTAGGTCTTTTTAAATTGCTGGTTGATTTAATTAGCTATCTGCCGGGCAACAGGGAAAATCCAGAGTGTGTCAATGCTGGTTAGCACTCAATTTATATCATCTTTTACTTTGCTTCTTTCCTCTTACCCTTGTCTCTATGTCTTTGTTTTTGTTCTTGATGATAACATTTCGGCAGTCCTGCCCTCTTCAGATCATCAATTATATCACTTACAGATGTTGATAAACTAGAAGCCAAGTTTCCAATGATCTGTACAGGTGTAGCTGGACTGAAAAGGAAATAAACAAAGTAAGCAGAGCTTAAGGTTGAATTCAATTGAACTGGGACAAAATTATTGAAAAAAAAAAAAATAAATGAAAATTTCCTCTAAAATCAGAACCATTACATAACAGAGTTCTCCCCAGAGCAAGGATAACAGTAGGATCGATCATTACTATCATGTATTCTATTGTGACAGATTTTGTAGTCTGCAGTTATAAGAAATGACAACTCAAGGAAGAACTCTGCATAAGTAGCAAGACTGTATACCAGGCCTCAGCGATCTTGGTGGTTACAGATGTTATCATGTAATGTATATCAAATAGCAAATATGATCATCATCACTGGCATGGTACAAAACATAACAAAAAAATTTTAATTCTAACTTGGCTATTTTAAAGTGGATGTCCTGTGTTAAAAAAAGTTAACATTAGGGGTGTCAAGTAAAGGCACCTTGCAACCCCAATGTTGAATACTTTTTAAAAACTTCAGAAATTGCAGCAGCTACTTTTCACCCAATATTTTCAAAAACTAAATTCCTTATTTTAATTTGTGTGCACAAGTATTAGCAGAGAATCTTTAAATCTTTAAGCAAGGCGGCTTTTTCTTAGACAGCACCTCTGATATTGTGCGATCCCACACAATTGATCAATAATCGCATCCAATTGCATAATTTGCAAATTTCCGCACAATCACGCATACTTCTTACAAATGACATAATATCAGTCTATAAAAATGGTACAACCTAATCAGTTGTCTTTGTTGTCCTGTATATTGCAATTTCATAGTAATTCACAGCCCAAAACATTGCAAAAAAGGATGAGAAACAATCACCATCAGGGCTCGAAAAATATTTGAATTCCACCTTGCCCGTTGGGCAAGTAACCCCTAAGTTTTGCTTGCCCGGGGCACTT
>JAOCPT020537968.1:0-11409 GCA_026546935.2 Palythoa grandiflora | reverse complement strand
GGGGGAGTGAGGCGTTAGTAAAGTTAGGGGTTTCAATTATTAACAGGCGAGAAGACGTTTTATATTCGATAATCGCGAGAGTAGCACATTGCTCGAGATAAACTGTTTACTGTGCGCAACCGGGATAAATAAAATTTTTACTCTTTTATATAAAAAGGGGATTAAGACTAAATCGGTATACTTTTTATAAAGTCTCTGAGGATCCTTATACACAGTACGTGAAGCTTTTAACAATATCTATTTATTTACACTGCTTTTTCAAACGTAAGTTTAAGCTTTTAGCCAAAAGATTATGTCGTTTGTCTCTGATAAAGCAATAAAAAGCAGCTCAGATTCCAGTATGGGCTGAGATGATAAAGAAATCTTTTCATGGGACACTACACTAAAGCTGGACAAAAATGAACTAAATTTTGCAGTTTTTTGTAAAATGAATTATTTTGATAACCTTTTCATTCAGCTTCTGTTGTCTACACAACCAAATGAGACTTACACAGTTTATGTTTTAATTGGAAAGTTACTTAACGCAACATATATCTGGAAAGTTTCTATGGCTGTATTTTTAGTTAACAACTCGGCACTACTCCTTCCCGGCCGCTCCGCGATCCCTGAATTAAACTTGAAGATCAACTTGTTTTCAAACATGAGCTCAAACGGTAAACGGTTATCCACCTTGTAGGATGTGCATGGAGTATCTTTGGAACTGACACAAAGAACTTGTAAAGTTCTAATATAGGTCCTTTCACTGAAAATATGATCGTGCATTTTGTAGTAAAAAGGTTTCCCAAGCAGATGTTCTTAAACACATACAAAAACAGTTTTGGAGTAAAGCTTCCTTTTAACAACGTACATAGAGGAAAACCATCTGTTTTCAGCAGAAAAACAAGCTAATTAGTCTGTGTGTATTTCTGCATAAGATTAGTCGTGATGAAGGAAATATACAGAAGTTTTCGGAAAGAACAAGAATGAGGACATCATTTCAAGAAATGATAAATTTTATTTGACACTGCATATGTAGTTATTTAATAACTTCTAAACCCTTACACAAATACACAGATAACTGGCATGAAAAGAGTATATATAGTGGGATATGAATGAACGGTAATTTTTATACTATTCTCTTCTCTTCGATAATACGACTTTTATATATTCTTCAATTGGGAAATGGGCTTCTAATGCCAAAATTCTGCCGCGACGTATAACTAGTGTACCACATAAACCGGAGCATCGTCTATCTATAATCCAACAATTTGTTTGCGTATTTGATCTCCTATATAACATTTTCTGAAACTAAACCTTGTTGCCGTGTTTTTGCTTTCACGAAGCTCTTTATATCACATACGAATAAAGACTTGGGTAACGTAAGTATCTCTCCTTTCGCTTTCTTCGTTTGATTCTCTTTGCCATAAATGAAGTCTTCATCAAAGTATGGGATCGTTGAGCCACTTCTGAGGGTCGGATCTGGTTTTATAGGAGGCAGGACGAAATATCAGTAAGAACTGCTTTATGTTCTAGAACAATAATAATAATAATAATAATAATAATAATAATAATAATAATAATAATAATAATAATAATAATAATAATAAACAAGGCTTTTATAGCGCTCATTCTGGAGTTCAGAGCGCTGTACATCAATAAAATTGAGATAGAAATAACTAGAAATAAACTAACACGATAACAAAGGTAAGAAGAAGTAAAAATGAAGCTAATAATAAGATTAATATCAAGCATAATAACAAGTCAATAATCGTTTTTAGAACACTCTTATCCTTACTTCAAGTCTTAAAAGAAATTTAGATGATTAAACATTTAGAGAATGTAATAACGTCAATTTTATCATCATTATATTATAATCATATTATGTATATTATTTAAAACTTTACGAGCCCTGTGTATTTATCAATATGTTTTATAAATATGTAATTCGGCCTTATCGGCTGTTATATATTCACAATAAACCCTTTGCACATATTCCATTTATACTTATTATTATCATTATTATTATTATTATTAATAATATTATTATTATTATTATTATTTACGCTCACAAGTCAGTCACTTACATAATGACTTCTAACACGGCTTCACATGATCCACAATAATCATCATCATCATCATCATCATCATCATCATCATCATCATCATCCATAATTCATTTCAGTTACTCTCAATTATTTTTAACTAATTGATATTTATCTAAAGAACTAAACATGTAATTATATATAGCTATTTTAAACCGCCTTGATAAGCCTTGAGCTACATGCATGTTAGTTTAAATTTGAAACATCTTGTATTTTGCACAATAATGTCATTAAAATGTCAAATGGTAAAAAACTTTCCCTGCTTCACAAACCTGTGACTGTGAATCATAAAGTTTGTTTGTATTATAATGTATTTTAACACTGTAATTCAGTTTCTAAACTGAAATGTGTTCATTTAACAGTCATAATATGTTTGTTTGTTTGCAATGTTTTAACAGGGGTACCCAATTTAGCGAGTCTGGTTTGAATGGAGGCTTGTGTGGACCTACGGTTTAACGTCCTTATCTGAGAAGACGCGAAGGTCTCACTCTGACCATTTGCAGATGTTAGAGCAAAGGCAGCACCTTCTCCTCAGTTATTTTAAGACCCTGAGTGAGGGTTCGGCCGGGAATCGAAGCCCGCGGCCTCCCACACAGCAGACTGGCACCTTTTCAACGAGGCTAACCAGGCAGTGGTTATATGATTATTATCAATATCAATATAATTATCATTGTCATAGTCATTGTCATTGTCACTGTCATAATCATTATCGTTATCACTATCATTATATATAAACGAGTGCAGTATGGGCATTAAAACAACCGTGCGGGCCGGAGAAACAAATTGTTTGAGTAGACAGAATTCTCACTTGATGAATAAATGTGGCGTCTTCCACTTCTAATACATACACTAACAGTATTTTAAATGATATAGTGAGTGACTGACCTACATGCGTTCATTTACAAACAGGTTTGATTTGGTAGTTACTGACTCTCACTTTTTGGTTTCGTATAGCGATGACCATTATAAGACAAAACCTGAGCCCGCAAACACTTACCGTATCGCAGATGCAGACGGCATTTTTCCTTCAAAGAACAAGTTTGCTGCTCTGGCTGCCACGGGGTCTCGCCCCATCGTTGCTACAGCAACAATGTCGCTACCTCTGATGCGGAAAAGCAAAGCAGCTGCTATTAGTACCGCAGTTCCCCCTAAAATCTCAGCTCAAATCAAACTAGGATAGAACAAATTAAATTAGGATAGAACAAATCAAATTAGGATAACCTATTTTCAATAGGTAATCGTGGTCCTAATCTCTGAAATTCCATTCCAAAAAACTTAAGTTAAAACAATCTAAATTTTCAAGAAATTTATTAATTTATTTATTTATAAAAACCAATATTCCTACCCTGATTATGACCTTGTCCAAACTACTAAATTCCTACTTCTCGGGTATATTTGCTGTTTTACAATTAAATTAGATTCCTTTATTTATTTATTTATTTATAAAAATTGATGACTATTCTCTATTGCAATTTATAATTGTAAAATCAGTTCGTTTTTATAACTAGTACAGAAAAGACAGTGCAAATATCATATAAGCCTTGTGCTTTCTTTTGGACTGTCTTTCCCATTAAATGGCCGTTTTTATACTAGAGACAGCTAAGACGTCTAGATGACCTTAACGTATAATTTTTAAGGACGTCTAGTATAAAGACGAGATGGCCTTATTGACGGCCTTTGGCGAGATATCATGAGTGGGGTCTGCTTGCAGGCCGCCATATTGACTCGTGATTAACTAGTCCACACTCGGATTTGTGCATCGAGCTTCGGTTTCATGTTAGCAAGGCCGTCTTTTTCTGGGCGTCTCGTCTTTACCAAGCCGTCTGGCAAAATAAGGTCGACGATAAGGGAATCGTTTTGATGTCCTTAATTTTAGATGTCTTAGCCATCAGACGTCTAACTCGTCCGCATTTTTTCCCGACTTTATACTAAAAGTTTAGGACGAATTAGGAGTTTAAGGTCATCTAGACGTTTTAGCCGTCTCTAGTATAAAAACGGATAATTTTTAAATTATTTTTTTAATTTTATTTTTTTGTTGCATTTTACATCATATTTTCAGTACTGTAATAAAGTAGTTTAACTCCACATATAAGAACCTATTGATTTTTCTTAGTTAAACTGGTTCTTATATTTTGGAGTATTAAATCGACAAAATTCTGCCAGCAGGTTCTACAATCCCAGGTTCTTCATCGCGGCGTTTTACTGTATCATTACAGGAGCAATGGAAATGGGAGGGGGGCACTATTCGCTCCCCTAGGGGGTCCTGAACTTCAGTGATTCTATGATTAAAGCGATTTTTGAGGTTTAAAAAAATTGTCACGTGGCTCAATGACATTTTAGAGGTCAGGTGTTTTCTTATTAATGATCAGATAGATTGCTTTTTTTAGTGTGCCGCTGTCGTTAATTAAGAATTTTTTGCTTATAAATGCAGAACAGAATGTTTGAACATGAATGTTCAAACACTCAGCTGAACCGGGATTCGAACCCGGTACCTTGTGGTTGGAAGACAGAGATTTGAGGCACGGATCGTAAATCGCAGGTACAGATTGTAAGTGAATACGATCAATCAATCAATCAATCAATCTGTATTTCTTTACCCACGAAAGAATTTCATCAGGTGTTAAAAAAATTTAATGTTCTAACTTTTGTGGTCACTAGTGTACTAACTATACTAATTACGAATTTTAATACTAATTACTAATATTTACAATACAATACAATATTAGATGTATATAATTGCTAAAGAAACGGAACTTTAAGACAATATTCCTTCAGTATGTCTTATGATTTATAGTTAACTTTCTCTAAGCTCTTCAGTTATGCGCTACTGTTAATGTCAATTTAATAATTAATGAACTGGGAAACCCATATAAAGATATCTTCTAGGCAGAGTTGTTCAAAAGCTGATTAGCACTAACCTCTAGGGTTACATTTGTAATCAATTTTCTTATTTAATTTAGAAATTAACAATTTTTTCCTTCAAAAATTTGAATATTATTTTATGACTGACCGTAAATTTTTCTTTAGAGGAAAAAAAAAATTGCTGCTTGAAGTTTGTCTTCGCCCAGGGTTAAAGTTAACCAGCATTTAAACATTTCAGACCAGAAGTGCAATTTTTCTAGGATAATTTCCGTCCAATATTCTTGTAAACTGAAATGGTGTTTGTTGAGAATACTTGAAAATGCTACATAGTTTCTGCTTGCGACTTTGTCGTAATGCAGTTAATAATATATGGATCAAAAAACGTCTTCAGTTTTTATAAGGATGACGTGCCTTTCTAATTTCGCCGACCAGCCAGAACTAGTGACTCGTAATCTACAAGGGTGGTTTCAAATTTTGAAGTATCTTGAGGTACGTAAAGTCAGTCGGAGATTTTTTCGAAGACGTTTCTAAAACGAAATTCAATATTGCTCCTGATGGTTCCTCAATAAATATTTTCCTAATTCGGTTCACGATAAATTGTGGAATTCTTGATACTGCTGCAGTGGACTGTAAACCCACTTTCCAATTATCGAGGGAATGGAGAAGGAATTTAAGATGAACATATTTTCTGGTAATCAACTGCCAATCACACAACAATTCAGCTTCGTATATGTTGAGAAGGTGGTAAACATCCGACAGCCAGTGAAGCTTGTCGTTATAAGTTGAAATATACATTCTTGCTTCCTTGGAATCAGCAGCCAGTATATCTAAACGGAGTCTAAATTCATCATAAATGGCTTTCATAACACTGTCTATGCCCACTTCACGTCTATTATTGCATACTTCTATATTTTCGTCGCTGTAAGAGCTGAGACGACTTCTAGGGGCGCATACTGTCTCATACTTTGATAATCTTTCAAAAACGTTCTGCAGTTCAAGTTTAAATCTTTCAAATTGTTTAAACACCTGGTTACAAAGCCGAGAAAAACGACCATGATTAGAGAAAAAAATTAAAAAAAATTTCCTAGTATTTCGTTTTGTTTTAGCCAGTTTGAGCAGCCTTTCTTTTATCTTTTTAGGAAATTTCGTGTCTATTTTTTTTTCCAACTCATAATGAAAAATCGAGTCCAAATTCTCTGATAAGTTTAAATAATCAGTTTCCTTCTTGTTGTAGTTTTTGCATTCTTCAATCCCGCAGTCAGCTCTCAAGCTCCAAATGTCGTGTTGACTTAGGTCTAAATTAAATTCTGTTGGCAACATGTTGAATAAATAAAAAAATATAAGGTTATATTCGGTCTCCAAAGTTGGATAATGCATGACTCCCCCGTGTTCTTTAATTACATTTACAACCCTGCACCAAGGATTGTCCCAGTTACAACAGTTTCCGCCATATATCATTGCCAAGTACATTGGTGTAAGTCCGTGCATGTTGGTACAATTAGAATTTATTCCAACAACTCGTGTGCTTCGCAACAACTTTCTCACAAACCTCCACATTCCCCGGGATGCAGCAAGGTGATATAGCGTAATGTTCGCGCCATCTTCTTTACAACTAATATTTATTTGTTGTTTCAAAGCCATGTGGTCCAGAAGAGTTGATGCCGCGAATGAGGCAAATTCTGTTTCGAGGGAAACAAGTACATTCTGTGTTTTAGTATTGATTAAATTCAAAGGTTTAGTTTTCACGGCATAATGAACTGATAATAATAGAGCGTTGGTGCCTCTCCACGTTATCTTTGAAGTATCAGCTCCGAGAGACAACAGTTTTGTGATGGCTGCAACATTTGCCCCCTGAGCAGCCCTATGCAAAAGTGTAAATCCATCTTCGTCCAAACATTCGTTAATTATCTTAATTCCATCAGGGTGTTTTTTTATTGCTTTTACCGATGGCCCATCTCCAGTTGCCTCAATTATTATTTCTCCTTTTTTCATTCTTTCTTTATACTCATAAAAGAAGTAGTCAAACAGAGCGTTCTGTGAGCTAATGTATTCTTCCCATTGTTCTCCTGGATAAAAAAGTGACAGGTAGTTTAAATAGTGCATTTTGTGGTAGGCTGTGAGATGAAGAGGCGAGAATTCAAATCGCTTGCCACATTCTACATTAATATCCGTATTAAACTGAACCAGTAACTTCGAGAGATGGCGACCTCCGTTGTGTAGGTATTGAAATAAAGGTCTTTGCTCCATTTCAATGGTTGGGCAATTAACGTCAAAACCTGATTCCAATAATAATGCGGACGTGTATGGGTTTCTTGATGAGAAAGGATTTGTCAAAAGACTGCAGTTTTTGTTTAGCAAATATAAGATAAACTTTGAAACTGTTTTTGCTAAGGGTGGAGGAAATATAGTTACATCGACTGGAAAACTTTTTTTCTGAAAAACATGCTCCATATATAATCTTTTGCTAATGTCAACAACAATGTATAGTGGAGTGACCGACGCAATGTGTAAACCTTGAATATTGTTTGGTTCTTCAGTGAGAAGTAGGGACGCGTTTTCAAGGCCTCTGCGACCGGCAAAACCAAAAATATTCACGCCCGCTTTATTTGTTCTTCCCAATATGTTTATGCCAAACGATTGTAGTTTTAGAGCCATGGTAACAAATGATTTAAACCAAGAATAAGATTCCATGACTTGATTAATCATGCTGCCTTCCGAAAAGTCAAATTTCAGAGACTGCCACGGTTTCCGAACATACGGATCCAAAAAATATAGTTTGGGAAGAAAAGTGACTTCCTTTAAAATGTAAAAAAATACGCTCATTCCATCACTATCCATCAAGGTAGGATCGCTGCCCAATCGCAGGAGCATTTCAAAAACCCCGGAGGCGTAGCAAGTCGCGGCACTATGCAGTGGCGTCGATCCATTGTTCGTACGTGTATTTATTAGCGTTTTATCCCTTTTTACTAGAAGATGAATGAAGTGCACGTTTCCAAGACACGAAGCAATATGCAATGCGGTGGATCCCTTACAGTCACGGGCACTTGTGTAAATACCAAACTGAATAAGCTCAACTGCTATTTCATAATGTTGCAGTTCAGCAGCCAAGTGCAACGCGGAGTAACCACAACGGCACGATAGTGATTGCTTGTGATCAAAGCAAAATGGTAAGCTTCTATTAATCTTGCATGTCGTGTTTATATTCACACCTGCGGAAAAAAGCAACTTAGTGGCCTCTAGGTTGTTAGAAATTACTGCCACGTGAAGAGAATCAAACCCAGCATAATTAACGCAATTCATGGTGTTAACTGTTACTTTCAGCAGTACTTGGACAACATTGTTGTGTCTGTGGCGAATCGCAGAACTAAGAGCTGTTTCGTAAATTTGTTCTTTGTTATGAAAGTTGCTGGTATTCATCGTATCCATTGAATATTCACTTCCATACGTTTCCACACATTCATCATTCACGCCACTCGAGATAATTAGCTTAACGACATCCACATAACCATTCGCAGCTGCTTGATGCAAACCGAAAAAGTCCGCCATGATACCGTATCGTAATAACGTTTCTACTGTTTTGGTATGACCTTTTTCAGCTGCGAGGTGCAATGCATTGTAGTTGAATGGTGTCTTCTTATCGTTATTAACTTTTTTATCGAGGAGATATTGTACAACATCCGTGTGACCACCTTGAGCTGCGGCATGAAGCAAAGAATATTCACACATTGTCCTTTTGCAGTCCTCGCCTGGGTCATCAGAATAAAGAAGGTTCTCTTTATCCAGCGGAGCTGAAGTGTGGTTTAAGTTTGCTCCGCGTGTAAACAATATGTCCAGATTTTTTAAGTTTCCGTGAGCAGCTGCTAGAAAAGCTGGTGTTCGACCTTCATTGTCTTCAATGTCAACCCGAAAAAAATGTTTTTCTAAAATAGATGTCACATTAGGTACACCTGAGGCGGCACTGATATGTAACGCTGTCACTTTTGTTACAGAGTTTGATTTGTTTACAACTTCTGAAGGGAGCAACAGAAACAACTTGAGCTGTTCCGAATTTAAACCACCTTCAAAAATATGGGTAGCAAGATGAAATGACGAGTCGGCATTAAAATAATCCAATGAATTGTATGATTTCATTAAATAGTACTTTGCAAAGAGTCTGTGACCCCGTTCCTTATCAACGTAGTAAAGTTCTCCTTCGTTTTCTTTGCTCGTTAGCCACTCTGCCAAGGAAGAGTGGTAAACAGTAATTATCCCTTCATCCTCAGATTCTCTGAGGAAAACAGAAAGTTCTTTCAACATAGGAAGAAAGTTGTATTTGAAGTCTAAATCTTTTTCTTCAAGGCTAATCATTGCAAATAGTTCACGCGAGGTTAATGGCTCAAATGATACAATCAAAACTTCAAGGATCCTTCGCACAAATCTGAAATTTTTTCCATTTGGGTACTGCCTCTCAAAAAATGTCTGGTAAGTTCTGGATAGAGATGGAGGAAGAAACAACGTGTTCAAATTATCTCCAATGTTATTAACGTTGTAAAGAAGCATTTTGATGTAAAGAAAGTTACCCTGACTTTTTTCTGCTAAGGCACGTGTTATGTTTTCTAATGACTTGCGTTCATGCACGTGCAGTCTTAAGAGATCTTTCAACAACGAAATGATGTGATGCGAAACTGACAGTTTTTGTTTGATGAAAGCAGCTATATCTTCGCGGTTTCTCGGATTATCAGCCTGTAGTTCAACCACGTGAACCCCTCTAAAGTATTTAGTGACTGCCGATTCCCTACGTGACGTCAAAATCAACCGCAACCATTTGGGAAAAAATTGAAGTTTTGATTGTAAGAGGCTAATGATGTTATCAGCTTCCAAATTCTTACTTGTTAAGCATTCATCCAAAGCGTCCACAATAACGTACCATTCATGCAAGACTGCGTTGTGTTCCAAATCATTTAGGGGTGTCAGGACACTTTGTTCAAAACACCCAACAGGGTCTTGGAAACAATCTTTATGAAGCAGTTTTTGAATAAATGGATCGCTTGAAATAATATATCTGTAATGTTTTATTTTGGAAGCAATCATGCTGGCTAAATTGCGGACGAATTTTGCGGCGTTTTGTGTTCCTTTGTCAAAGTAAGAACAAAAATGGAACCCAAGTATACGCGAATGAATTAAAGCACTCGAGCGTTTAGAGCAGATTAATTCTGAGACTAACGCGGATTTTCCTGACCCCGGTTCGCCGATTATCAAGACACCTGATGTACTTATCGTGGACTCTAGTATATCTTCCAGCTGTCTAAAAAACCACTGACGACCAACAAAATCTTTTCTTGCAAACTTCAGAAAATTTCCAAACCTAAATTCCCTCAGTCCAAGTTGTGTTTCACTGTTCAATGTATCCACTTCGCAACCTACAAAAAAGATTTATGCCAGTTCCTACAGTGACAATTTTTGCTAAAGGTTGTGTATCAGAAAGGAAATGGTTTTACATAATAAACAAAAGTTATAGACCCTATTCATAAATGGCGCCGATTTTAAACTTCATTTTTCTACATTTTAATTGGCCCTACTAGCCTCGTTTTGGGTAAAATTTTCTTTTGAAAGCTTAACTAAAGTACGAGGCTAGTTTGAATGTAGACAAAAGAATATTAAAATCACCGCCATTTATGAATAAGGTCTATAATATTTGTAAGTCATTATTATAAAAAATCATTGCTACAAAACTAGCGTTTTTTTAAATCTTGATTAATCTAAGTTTCTGAATCCTGAACAACAAAATGTTATTAAAACTCCTGTAGCTATAGTATTACTTATATAGAAAAACTTTCAAACTTGGATATATATCTTATTGCGGCTCAAGAAATAGATACGATAACCTTCGCTTTCAGAAATATAATCGTATTTTGATTCCGTGCTCATTGAAAAAATAAAAAACCGTGATGAGAAACGTTTCAAATAAAGGATTACCGTAAACCTTAGAATATTATCCCCCTGTGCATTATAACGCCGGTGGATCAGGAAGCCATGGCCAACGATTGGTCACTCCTGCATGTCCACTGCTTCTGGGTTTTTAAACTTTTTTTTGGAAACAACTGCATTACTGCTCTCTGGTTCCAGACAGCAGGTAAAAATGATGTCCTTTGATCTTTGAAACACTTTTTACAATGACTTTAGATGCTGTATCAAACTTTAAAATGATGGTTTATTCAGGTCTGCTTCACTTTATTTGTGTCTCAGTTCCTACTTTTTCATAATAGTCTACCACAATACCTATCCGATGACCTGGAGTGCTGTCAGAAACGTGAATTAAGAATAATTTATCCACATAGCAGTTATGTCCAAGCTTTGGAAGAAACAGGCCTAAAGTCCTTGTACGAAAGGAGAGAGGAAATAAGTTCTAAGTTATTTAGAGAAGCATGTAATACGAAACACAAACTAAACAAACTTTTACCAAAAAAATTCGCGTGCCCGTATAATC
>JAOCPT020537879.1:0-11411 GCA_026546935.2 Palythoa grandiflora | reverse complement strand
TAGGTTTGACAGTAATAAGTTCACTGATGTAGGGAGGAGAGAGTCCATGGATTGATTTGAAGGTGAGAAGCAGAATCTTAAATTGGATTCGTTTAACAACAGGCAGCCAGTGAAGTTGTCGCAGTGCTGGAGTTATATGACAGAATTTACTTAGGTCTAGAGCAAGACGAGCTGCAGCATTTTGTAATCTCTGTAACTTTGAAATTTGACGTTGTGGGAGGCCATACAGAAGACTGTTACAGTAGTCCAGCCGAGAAGTGATAAACGCATGAATAAGAGTTGATAAGCAGTCTTGAGATAGGTATTTTCTGATTTTCCTTAGGTTATGTAGATAATAGAAACCAGATTTGCAGACTTTATTGATATGAGTTCCCATGGACAATGCAGAATCAAACCAAGCACCAAGATTTCTTACGCAGGAAATGGGATCAATATCCATTGCTCCAACTTTTAACGAGATTGACTCGACTTTGTTCAGTTGTTGGCGAGTGCCAATCAGAAGAAATTCCGTCTTGTCATCATTCAGCAAGAGACGATTGCTAACCATCCAGTGCCTTATATCCTTTATACATCTTTCCATTGCTTGAATGGCATCAATCTGAGATGACAATCCATCAGCTGGTCTAAAGCTGAGATACAACTGCGTATCATCAGCATAGCAATGTGCATCAGGGAGATGGTGTTCTATGATTTTAAACAACTTTGATGTGTAAATGATATAAAGCAGCGGACCAAGGCAGGAACCTTGGGGAACGCCACATTCAAGATTAAAATTTTGAGATAATGTTCCTTGAATGTCAATTCTTTGACTCCGATTCGACAAGTATGACTGAAACCATTGCAGGGGTACTCCAGAGATGCCGATGTCATGCTGTAGCCTTTCAAGTAAAATTTTGTGGTTAACAGTGTCAAAAGCTGCGCTTAAGTCTAACATTACAAGTAAAGTAACGTGCTGCGAGTTCATTTTCAGTAGGATGTCATTCATTACCTTTAAAAGTGCAGTTTCTGTACTGTGTTGTTTTCTATATGCCGACTGAAGAAGAGGATAGATGTTGTTGCTTTCCATGTGAAGATGAACCTGTTCGTAAACAGCCTTTTCCGTTAGTTTAGATATATACTGTAGGTTACTCACGGGACGATAGTTATTGAATATAAGATCAAGACCAGCTTTCTTAAGTAGAGGGTTGACAATGGCACATTTCCATTCATCAGAGAAACAGCCAGTAGACAAGGATAAATTGATCATCTTGGTTATAACAGGGAGAAGTGGGTCAATGCAATTAACGACTAACATTGTTGGCATCGGATCAAGCTTGCAGGTCTTTTTCGCAGAGCACTTAATCAGCTTGACCACATCATTCTCCGACAGCTGTGAGAATTGGTCCATAATGGGGAATGGGTGAGGACAATTTTTGCTGGATGAAGGACGAGCACAAAACTCAGAAGCCATGTTATCTAGTTTCACGTGGATATTGCTGATCTTCTCTACAAAGTAGGAACCCATTTCATTTGCAAACTTTAGCTTGTCATCAAAGGGAGGGTAGGGTGTTCCGTCGGTGTGGTTTAGCAACTTCTTTGTAGCGGAAAACAGCTTTTTCTGATCGGAACTGTTTTCACTAATAAAACTCTTGCAAAACTCGCAATGGGATTTATTCATAATATCTGTAGCGTATTTCGTTTTTAGTTTAAAAGTTAGCAAATCAGAGTAACATCGGGTGCGGCGCCATTTTCTTTTTGCTTTCCGTCTCTCCCTTCTAGCCTCTTTAATCTCCACACTGAACCATGGGACAAGTGGTCGTGATTATAATGGTCTTGGTGATAACAGGAGCGTGTAGATCAAGAGTATTAGATAACGTCGTGTTGTATAAGTTGTCCAAATCGTGAAGACTATCCGGACATTGTTGGCAAAGTGCTGACTTAAGCAGGTTATTAGTGAACGATTCAATGTTACTTCGTTCTTTAGTGGTTTTCCTATACGATATCTCCTTGAGAGTGACCAATGGTTTCTTAATTATCAAATCACTAACTAATCACTGTAAAGTGATCAGAGAACAGATAGTCAGCCATAGGGTTGGTTAACAACAGACTGTCCGCGCATCTCGTAATTATTAGGTCAAGTGTGTGGCCAGACTTTTGAGTTGGTACATTTTAATGTACAAAACATGTTAAAACATGTTGCTGCAAACCCATCGACTCCAGCAAATTCAAAAACCGCCTAAAATCAGGAATTCAGGATCTGCAGTGTAGAATGGAAATACTAAAGAGTTTCTGACGATAAAGTTATTTTTTGTCAATTCCTTTTTCCTTTAATTTTGTTACCCAAGAGTTTTTGCATTTGCGGATATCTTTTAACTCTGCCAAAATGTGTGCGATAATCAGTCTCCCAATTCTTTATGCGCAGTACTTTCGAATTACTCCGATTATACGACACGGGCGCGTTTTATGAAACACGAAATAAAAGTGCTTTGAAGATCATTTTATAAAAAAAATGTTTGTTGATGTTCAGCTTGTGTCTCTAATTACTTCGCACCGCCCACGCTAAGTGTTACTTGAAACGTCCATTGTTAAGCGGAGCATTCTTCTTTTACCATGCCCGTAATGATCTCGCAGTTGAAGCTATATTGAGCAGTTACGGAAGGAGAAATGTTTCGATTATGTACTCAGGCCATATACCATCATTAAAGACAGTTTTTGTCTACTGAGTGGCTTGGAGTTGAAAAAACCATTCTCAGTAACTCTTGCAATCGAGCCATGGTTATTTTCTGAACACTCGCAAACGTGCATACTAATCAGCTAGAGAAATATCAAAAATATTGAAACAAACGTTTTAGATTTGAAAAAGTGAGGTCTTATAAAACTTAAGTCTTTTTATACCTGTAAAACCGACCAATTTCAACTTCTCGTTTGAAACTGAATTGAATCTACGGATTTGATTTAAAACCAACGACAACGTATTGTGTTCATTTGGCAGTCATAACAGATAAATTACGAATGAATTAAAGATACCAAGAAGCATATGACTCCCTTCCCTCACCCTGTAATCCAGTCTTGTCAGTACAAATCAATTTCTTCCCTGCCCCCGTAATACACACAATATTGTCACATTTGAAGTTCCCAAGGTTCCGTTTGAACTTCGCGCATAAATCTTCGGAAGTGCGTAACAGTTTCCCGTCCTTCGTTGTCATTTTAATTGAAAATGGCCTTAAAAAGATATTTCTTATCACCAGTGTTGAATAGGCTTTGTTCCAAAACTCGAACCAAAAGCTTGATATGCAATTGGAGGATTTCAGATAACGAAATGTCTGCAAAGAAACCACGTACGCACAGATATGAATAAAAGGCGCTTTTTAAGCACTTGTGGCTACTGTAGGTAGACATCAATGTAATGTGAAGAAATTACAGTTACCGAAAACCTCGTAAATCTAGTTTAGAATGTTTTTTTATACTCACGTATATCACTCTTATTTTCGTATCGGCTGACGGTTAATTGATTTCGAACGATGTTTCGAAGTTTTGTGGGCTTCGTGTGTCATCTAGCGACTTACGTAGGCTTCCTGTTTTAGTGTTACGGACTCACTTACCTGCATGATGTCGTAGTGACTACCGTCTATCGACGCAGTAGCCACAAAAAGAGACTGCAATCTAAATATAACATGAAATGTCTATAAACTAGAAGTAATTACAGATTAACAAAGTGCGTTCGACATCTTTGTTAGTGGTTTTCATAAGAAGAGTTAACACCGAGCATATTTTCCAACATCCAAAATCTTTGTCATGATTTGCCAAATCCAACATGTTCAACTACAACCTAGTTAAATAACTTTTCCTTACAGCGAATTTCTCTGAAAGCACTTCGCTACTGCCCGATTTCCCAGCACTGACAAAATGACTGCTGCAATTCCATGTAGTGAAAGAAATTGAATTTGCTGGGGATCGAAGCGACCACCAACATGCAAAATCTGGATCGAAATTTGCCATCGATTGCGACACGAAACGCAACGTTTCTTTCCTAGAAATTACATCACTGCACAATTTTCTCATGTTGTGACAAATATTTCCACTCATATTTCTGCGCAACCTTTTCCAAAAAAGGGAAAATCAACAAAACCCACCTCCACAGCACAGAAACAACACCAACGTCCGAAAAACGTCGTTGATCGATAATAGTCACCAATCCACCACGGTCGCATGAAATCGAGGCATTTACCGTACGTACCTTCCAAAATGCTCTTATAGAATCAAGCCTGAGCCCGCGAGCAACGCCAGGATTAGTATGCGTCCTCCTCCGTTGAACGCAATTAATTCAAAAGTTGTTGCAGCTGAATGTCTTTTTGCCCCCACCCCTTCCCCCAAAAATAATAATCACACTCTCGGTCAAAAAGTTGTGATATCAAAATTAAACAAAGACTTGCATATGAAAACCCTTTGTTCAGTAATTTCGTCCTCTATGCTGTGAGCTAGTTTAATAAAATAAAATAGATACTATTAAGTTAGGTTTGGCATCAAATGCAAGTATTCAATCACTGGAGTTCATGAGACTGTATTCTGTCTATCATTGTTCATCGTGATCTCTCGACTGGTCTTTTGTAATTGTGATGCTAATTCTTGTCTGTTTTTATCTTGTCCATCAACAACAAACATCCAGTATGGAGTTGTTTTAGATGCAGGCTCAACACACACAGAATTATTTGTGTTCAGGTGGCCGGCCACTGTGAGATATTCCGATACTGCCGTCGTGGAGCAGATTGGTCACTGCATAACTAGTGGTAAGACATACGCCTTGTTGCTAATGGTGAAGGGGGTCTGTTAGCTCAATGACCAAGGAACACAGTTGTTTAATGCTCTTTGCAGAGATAAGATAAAGATAAGTTAAGATAAATGGCTTTATTAAAATCACTTGGCAGTCTTCTAAGGTTGTTAGTAGTTTAGTTAGTTACAACTAAAATATTTGACATATGTTCGCTAAAAATATTAAAATGGATAAAATTATTAAGGCTTTTGATATAACTATATAAAAACAAATTAATTAAACGTTTTCGACTTAAAAAGTCATCACGTGGCGTGTAATAACACCTGCACGACAATGGGGGAAAAGAAAAATTATGGAAGCGTTAATGATAGCAGCTCAAAATCCATCGCTAAACAGAAAGCTTCAAGCTAATCCAATTTTCCTGTTCCCAATGGGAATAACTTGTGTATATAAAATTTGAATTTTACGCGGCAAACTGAGAACCCTGATGATGACTTTTAAGTCGAAAACGTTTTTTTTTTATATAGTTATATCAAAAGTTTTTCAGCCTTAATAATTTTATCCAACTAAAATATTTGTAACTATATTTGCAAAGCATACTACTACTACTATTCAGTAGGCAGTTGTCCATAACTTGCACTGTATGCCTTTTTACGGCTGTACGTAGTCTTGTTCGCCTCTTCGACTTTAGGATTGTGTCAGCTTCGTTCAGGTGCCACGCAAAAGTATATACAAAAAATATTCCAATCAAAATTAAAAATCTAACAATTATAGTTGTTCATTATGGATCTATTGACTACACAATGTTAGCAGAAATTTACAGGAAAAACGCTTGGTATGCGTGATTGGATTGGCAAACTGGTGATAGTTTCTGAGGTTATAAGAGGAATTGTTCTTGGGAGGTAAGGAGTGGTGCAGCTAATGCTTTGGACTGGATACAATTGACTCAAAACATTTATTACATTGCTCGACACGTCTGTCCTTTAAGGAATCCATATTTAAGAATGAGAGGTTTTTACAATACAAAAGGCCGGGCGAGATCATAGATAGTGCACGTTTTTGAATGCGTTCCATATCATTGCCTAAGTAGCCAGTCAGTACTTACATGATGGTACAGAGGGGCGCAATATTCTGGAACGGGCCTTATACAAGTAAGATAGAAACAAATTATATCACGTTGTGGAACATTGGCGCACTTATAAGCAATTTATTTATTTATTTACAAACATTCTTGGTCCTAGTCTGGTTCCATGGAGAAAAGATAATAGGACTCAATGTCCCTTACAAAGATCTTTCTCCTATGGTCAGAGCGGCAATGACAGAAAATTTTTATTAAAAATGAAACCCTGCAAATAAATAGGAGCAACTATATAAACTAAAGAAAATCTATAACTACACAAAATAAACACGTAAACTAAATAATCGCAAATCAAGACTAAAGGAAACCCAAGAACACAAGCGCGCCAACAAAAATTATAAGAAGTCTAGCAAATCCAAGAAGAGAGCAGGTTAGAGCGACGACATAAGGGACAGATTATATGCCATGAACGCAATATGAGAAAATACATCCGGCTGTTAGCCATTCTGACTACATGTGCGATGTGGCAATTCCATTGGAGCGTGCTGGTTATAGTAACACCTAATACTTTACACTATTTACACTGAGGTCCCCAGTTCAATTCTTGCCAATTTCAACTTTTTAACTTTACTTTGATCTGTGTATAGCTTATCTTTATTATACCATCTGATGAAATTGAGCATTAACAGATGGCTCTAGGTAACCACTACCTGGTTAGCACATATGGTACCACTACTGTACCTTGTTATCACAATTACTACCACTACCTGGTTACACAATTGGTACTGACTACCTGGTTAGCACAATTGGTACCACTACTGCACCTAGTTATCACAACTACTACCACTACCTGGTTACACAATTGGTACCGACTACCTGGAAAGCACTATTGATGCTACTACCTGGTTAACAAAATTGGTACCACTAGCTGGTTAACACAGTTGGTATCGCTACCTGGTTAGCACAGTTGATGTTACTACCTGGTTAACAAAATTGGTACCACTACCTGGTTAACACAGTTAATGTCACTATCTGGTTAGCACAGTTGATGCTACTACCTGGTTAACACAGTTGGTATCACTACCTGGTTAGCACAGTTGATGTTCCTACCTGGTTAACACAGTTGGTATCACTACCTGGTTAACACAGTTGGTATCACTACCTGGTTAGCACAGTTGATACTACTATTTGTGTAGCACAGAACTTGGAAACCACTATCTAGTAAGCACAGTTGGTTGAACGTGCAAGGTGTGAGTTTGATACCTGGTCAGACCTTAACATAGAGTCTTGAGATAACTGAAGGGTTTTACCGTAGGTGTATCATCTGCAAATGGTTCTAAGGCCTTCATGTCTTTTCGGTAAGGATGATAAATCACAGGTTCTCATATATGGATGGTCTTAAACAAGACATCTGATATTACATGTTGTTGTATACTGGAGGCTCGGTGGTAGCAAATGAAGCTTTGTTTCTGTCTTTATAAATTTTTAAAGAGTCTAAATCTGAGGGTTTTTGTCCAGCAGGAACTCCAGTTTTTTTCAATAAAATTGACTTTCACAGTGAGATCTGGGTCATCCCCCTAATTAGCTAACACCTCCCCAATTAGCTTACATCTCTCCAGTTAGCCAACATATCCCCAATTACCAGACGTCTCCTCAATTACCAGACATGTCCTCAATTACCAGACATCTGCCCAATTAACTTACTTCTTCCCAGTCAGCTAACATCTCCCCAAATACCAGACATCTCCCCAATTACCAGACATCTCTTCAATTACCAGCCATCTTCTCAATGACCAGACATCTTCCCAATTATCAGAAATCACCCCAGTTAGCTTACATCTCCCCGATTAGCTAGTATCTCCCCAGTTACCAGACATCTCCCAACTACCAGACAGCTCCTTAATTACAAGGCATCTCCTCAATTACCAGACATCTCCCCAATCAACTTACTTTTCCCCAGTTAGCTAACATCTCCTCAATTACCAGACATCGCCCCAGTTAGCCTACAACTCCCAAATTATTTTTTTCCATTGAAGGCTGTAGCCTGACAACCGAAAGCTTGATATTTTTAATTGTATATAGTCAGTGAACGTTTTTATTAAATTTTTAAGATGTTTTATCCTGGCTACGGTTCTTCTATTTTTAAACTCTCAAATTAGCTAACATCTCCCCAATTAGTTTACATTTCCCCAATTATCTAATATCTCCCTAATTACCAGACATCTCCCCAATTAACTGACATCTCCCCACTTAGCATAAAAATTTCCCAATAGGTGACATCTCCCCAATTAGTTTACATCTTCCCAAATAGTGACATCTCCCCAAGTAGCTGACATTTCCTCAATTAGTTGACATCTTCCTAATTAGCTAACATCCTCCTAATTAGCTGAAATCTTCCCGGTTAGCTTAAACTGCCCTTCTGTAAGTGTAATCTTTCTGTGCATGGTATAACAAATTTATTGATGTTGTGGTTGCTGATCTCATAAAACTTCAGGTGGAGGGATATCAAACTATGTATCTGACGCAAGTGGAGCCGGAAAATCGCTTGAGAGTTGTATCCAAGGTACAGCTGAGAAACTTGTACCGAGCCATATTCAGGGGATCTCTCCAATCTATCTAGGGGCCACAGCTGGAATGAGACTAGTAAAGTATGAAGCACAGACTTATAATTTTTTTGGGGGAATTAACATAATAACTAGTAAATAGCAAAAATTGCAAGAAAGAATACATTTTAAATGATAAATGGAGGGTGTTAAATTGCAGCTGGTGAAAGGATCGTTCATGATTGAAGGCAGTGAATGATTGAAAGATTTTTAACTTGAAAGGTGATAATTGGTGAAGACCTCCCAAGCATTGGCTCGTGCAGCCAGCTTTCCACTAAAACTTGTAATTTGTGAACAGCAAGACTGAAGATGGAAAACTTAGTTTACCAGTTGATCTGGTTTAGAAACCGCTCCTGCCTGTATACGTCATTTTCATCTCCTCCATACCAGAAAGCGAATCACGCTGACATGCCAACTTGAAGCATGCCACCATTTTGTTTGTTATGCCAATCTTCAACAAGTTTCTCGTTATATTTGTTGTGCATACGGTTCGGTTTTTGTTGAATTTGATATAGTTGAATTTGGTCGGCCTCGATACGAGACCGGGCCAAGCAACGACCCATACACTGGGGAGAGTTAATAACCTCAGTCCCGGTTCATCTCAGGTCTTTTTTGATATATTAACACCGCCTCTCTGATTTTGCGTGAGAGGAGGTCCTTGTCATGCGCGATGATTGTTGCACTATCCCAGTCAATAGTATGGCCGTTACCCAGCACGTGGTCGGAGATAGCAGATTTTCTATCTGACATCTCAACTGATTTTCTATGTTCCGCCACCCTGGTGCAAAGGCTTCTGCCTGTTTCGCCGATGTAGGTGGCGTTACAGCTTGTAAAGCTTATTTTGTAAATTACCCCACACTGGCCTTCCGGGGGCAGTACATCTTTCGGTCTAACCAGGCGTTGACGTAACGTGAGATGTGGCTTGAAAAAGACTTAAATATTGTGCTGATGGAACGCCCGCTGTAGTTTCTCCGAGACACCGCTGTAGTAAGGCAACACCACATATCTCAGCCTCTGTGGGTTCCCTGGGCCCTATCCTCAGGTTGTCGCCCACGACAATAAGCCGGTGTTGTGGCAGTTGAGATGGCCCACGAGGGATAACCGCACGCCTTGAGAGAATCCGAAACATGTTTTAACTCCACTCTTCGATCTGATGGGTCGGAGACGATGGTGTTGGCACGAGAAGTCAGAGTTCTAACTACACTGTACTTGTGCTGCAAGGGATGGTGCGAGCTGAAGTGGAGGTATTGGTCCGTGTTGGTTGGTTTCCTATACACTGTCATTCTAAGGGCCCCTGATTTCCAAACGGTCAACTAAGGTATTCAAGAAAGGGAGCTGATTTGATTGCTCAACCTCGTGCGTAAATTTGATACACGAGTCAACGTTGTTAACATGGTAGGTGAAACAATTAAGTTCATCTTTGGAGATAACTACGAATGTAACGTCGACATACCTTAGCCATACTCTGGGGGGGGATCGCTTGATACGGTGCCAAGCACTGTTGTTCAATTCCCTCCATGTATAGGTTGGCGATGACTGGAGGCACGGGGGAACTCATGGATGCCTGGGTGTAAAACGCACTGCGATACAAGAAATAAGTTGTGTTGAAACAAAATTCTAGCAGGCCGATTATGGTATCCAGGGGTCATGCCTGTACGATCTGGTAAGTCGCTGTCACTTTTCAGACGAGACTTGATGTAGGGGATGACTTTGTGGACTGGTACACTTGTGAAAAGGGCGCTGACATTATATATAATACCATAACCTCGTTGGGAAGAATACTGATTCCTTCGATTTAATGACAATTATAATTCGGTGCATGGTATACTACTCCCATTGGTTAGGAAAATTGGTTCGCTCGTAAACTTAACTTTGCCATCGTATGATTTCAAGGAAACTTGTTTAGTTAATACCTTCGCAGGTTAACCTAACAACAAAGACCATCATTTGTTTATTGTTTGAGTTTAATCTCTGTTTTATTGCTAGTAACTGTTCGCTTTTATACATCTCGTACATGTTAACTCCTACTCTCCACTAAATTATTTTTACTCATTGCGTTTAAGTTGTACGTGTTGTGTTTTAGGCTTTATGGTTTCCATTTGAAAAACTTTAACTTCTATGGTGTATTATTTGGAAGCACTAACTAAAACAATGTTCCATTGTCTTTAGACTGTATTTTACTAAAGAATGCTGTCAGTCAAATTTATAAAACCGAACCAAACTGCAATTCCAATTTTTTTTTTCATTAGGTCTTATTAATTAAAGCATAAAAACAGAAATAATTTTAAGGAAACACGCAGCACTTTTAAGGTTTTCAAACATGTTTCGAAACTTCTAGTGTGATAATCAATGATGCAAAAGATTGAATATTGCTTAATATATAAGCTCTATGTAAATGGAATAAATTACGTAAACATTGAAAATAGTGATTGAGACAAATAAAGAAATTACAAAGAAAGTTATAGGTTTACATGCTTAACTTGTGAATTAAGGGAAGGCATTCAAAATTTGATGTGAATGACCGCTTTGATCTTAAGTGAAACTGCATTGAGGCATAATCTAAAATCTTAAATCATTCGACTGAACACAGAGAGCGACATTGCGGCGACGGGAGAGCTCTCCAGGTGCTTGAAAACGTTCGAGGCTCTCTCCGTTGTCATCAGTGTCTCACGAACTCGGGTTGAAAAATGCCGGCAGGCCTCACCGACGTAACAGGCTGTACAGCACGTGGAAGAAAATTTGACAGCTTGTTAGAAACTGGTCAGAAAGTATCTACTACCCCGGGTGGAGGGTAGTTGGAGGGGGCACGAAATATTTTTTGATTCATAGACTGGGGTACGAAACAATTCGTGTTAGGTTGGCTTAGTAGTTATTATGTAACCACACAGTGGGCATCATTTTTTCAAAACAAAAAAAAAGCACTGCACCTTTGATATTGTATTGACAGGTACCGTGATTATTTTAATCACTTCATCCCCAC
>JAOCPT020537826.1:0-11412 GCA_026546935.2 Palythoa grandiflora | reverse complement strand
CAGCAGAAGCTATTACCGACGAAGAAGTAAACATTTTATACGATAAACAATTACTTGGAATTTCAAATGCTGAGGCCATGCTAAATACCATGTGGTTTATGAACACCATCCCCAAACACTTTGGATTGAAAGGACGGTGATGAGCACCGTCGTATGAAGTGGGGAGACGTTCAACTGTTAGCAGCGGTAAATGAAAAAATCTCAGTATGTATAAAATAAACAAATCACAGCATGGAAAGCGCTTTGTACGGGATTTTCACACTCGTTGGTTTTGTATCAGAAATCTTACCCGTTCGCTGCGCTCACTCTTTCGATTTCAGATACTTCACCAACTCGTGTGAAAATCCCGTAAGCGCGCGCCTTCCATGAAGTAATCTCTAAATGGCGACTTAAGTTGGAACTCAAACCAAAACAGAGAAGAAGTCATATGAACCTAATGGATCGGAGAGATGAATCAGAAATGAAGATAAATTAATTAACTTTTGTGAGATGAACAATTCAGTTATTACCGGTACGATATTTCCACATAAGGATATTCACAAAACCACCTGGACCTCACCGGACGGAAGAACAAATAACGAGATCGACCACATGTACTCAAGATCTATTCAGGACTCCAGAATTATGCGAGATGCTGATGTCGCCTCAGAGCACCACCTGGTAAGAACCAGAATCAAGCTGAAACTTAAGAAACCTATGCAGCAAGCCCCGAAGTTCACGAATTCGATACGAGGTCTGTAAGCTGAAAGAGAGCAACTAGGAACAGTTTCTCTAGCTGTAGAGCTTTGTAGTGAATAGCTTCGCTGTCCTGGAGGCCCTAGGTGATAGGCACGAAGTTAACACCAAATTGAAGAAATTCAGCAAGGCACATACCATCGCCTCCGACAAAGTTTTAGGTCAGAAGAAGAGGAGTGGTAAACCATAGTAAATTCCAGGTCTTGGTCACGAATTGAAGAAAGGAAACTTCTGGAGAGCCAATTAGAAGTAGGGAGGTATGAAAGAATCCCAAAACAACTAAGGGCAAAGTATTGAGCAAAGGGAAAATAAGAGCAGAACAGAGTAAGCAGGATTCCTGGAAGGACGAAACACTACCGAACAGATCTTCATAACGTTATAGAGCAAGCATGTGTGGCAATCTCCTTTCCTTATCTTCTTTATCAACTTTGAACAAGCTTTCAATTCGATTCACTATCATATCTCTGGTTAATCATGAGATAATGTGGAATCCCAGAGAAGATAATCAATATTTCTCAATCTACTCTATGATCAATGCCCAGTGCGCTGTATCCGACAATGGCCAAACATCTGACTGATTCAAGGTAAAAAAAGCGTGAAGCAAGGTTGAGTGGAGTCGGGATTCCTCTTCCTTTTAGCCATCGATTGGGTCATGAAGTAAACTACAGAAAAGGGAAACACGAATACGCGAAAATGACAAGATCTTGAATTCTCAGATGGTGTTGCACTGATCTCCACAGCAACAGCCCAGTTACAAAGGAAAACAACGAAGATGTCTTAAACAGCCAGCAGAATCGATCTAAAGATCAACAAGAAGAAAACCGAAGTTCTCAAGGTCAATGTTGTGGATAAGGATCCTGTAGTGTACCTCGCAACGGTGAGTGACAAACGGCGGAAGGAGCAAACATGGACATAGAGGAACAGCTTGGGAAAGCAAAGTCAACGTTCGGAAGATTAAGAAGGATTTGGAACTCGAAGAATTACAGCAAGAAAACCAAGATCAAACTCAATAACACACTAGTCAAACCTGTGTTGACATACGGCTGCAAACATGGAAAATCGACGTAGCAGGCAACAAAAAGATTGGACTCGTTCAAATTTAAGTGCCTGAAGAAGATTATAGGAATATATTGGCCCTATGAAATTTCCAAGGAAAAGCTGAATGAACGTTGTGGGTTCGACCGGCTAAGTACCGTGATTAAGACGAGGTGGTGGAGATGGCTAGGCCATGTGCTACGAATGCCAAACCAACATCATTCTGTAACAGCCCTGGCATGGAGTCCGGAAGGAAGAAAAAGGGTCGGGAGGCTAAAAGCAACATGCGGAGAACAGTGGGAAAGGAGATGGAGGAAGCAGGCTGGAGGTCGTGGGATGCGGTTTGTGTTCTTACAAAAGACAGGTCAAAGTAGAGTATAAGTGTGGAGACCTTATGCGTAACACAGAGCGAAAAAGTGAGGTAAGGTAAGGTAAATATCTTATATTTTTTTTATTTCAACCAGTATCAACCAGTTTTCAGTGGCCAAAATATCCGAAAAGGGATAAGTTGCACTTTAAATTTCAGTATCACTACGTAGCTACCAGAGCAATTGGTAAGTGCGCTTCTGCGCTGGAGGTTCCAAGTTCGATTTTCATTGTCTCCGCCATGGAACGTCTGTTTCGACTTTCTTCTATTCCTTGTAGCTTTAGCTTTAGATACTCGTGAAATGGAGCACTGACAGAGGGAGGGGTAAAAGAGCGCAACGAGGACCAATAATAGCTCAGTTACCAAGGTTACCATTAGGTGTTAACCGCATATAGGGATTTCTTATCTATACCTTTCACTATTGCTGCCATCAGCAGAAAATCAATAGTTAATATACGATGTCAATAAAGGAACTCAGCAAATTCACTGTCCGCCAAAGCCCTTAACCCAAAGGAAGTTTTTCTCTCCCGCCAGAGATCGAATCCTGACGATCAGAGACGTCTTGCGGTTTTACTCTTCCAGGTAAAAGCAGCCGGCTTTGCGGATCTACTTTTTAAGTCGAAGTAGATTTTCGGAATAGGTCACTGAGAACAAAATCAAAACTAACATAACAGATAGCTGTTGGCCATAAATTCTTTAAAACAATGAAAACTCAAAGTTGTGGTTAAATGGATTTGGATTCAGAATCAGTAAGGCCTTTCAAAATATAGTTTTGACAGCGCAAAAATGAAGAAGCCCACAAAAGATTATGATGATGGTATGGTCGGCACAGTGGTAAGATTTCTGCCTTCCTATTCATCACAAGATCCCGAGCTCAAATCCTGGCTCAGCCGAGTGTTCAACGCTGATTTGTGTGACCTTCTTTAACGACAAAGTTGACTCAGTTTTGGTGGGTATACGTAAGAGTGCCAGCTTCTGCTGGGGGCTAACCTACGACAGATACTTAGTGTCCCGTCCAGGGGTAGTCAAAGACTCTTGTCCGCTTAACACTAGAAAAGCACCGGCTCCATCGAATGGTTCAATAGACCTAATCCGCTGCCCTCAGTCAATGTTTTCCCAATACAGTCTTCTTCAGTGGGAAATGAGGTTCTTTGTTTAAGCTGAAGATTCTTTCGTGTTTTTCGCATTACAACATCTGAAACAAAAAACCTTTTTTCCCAAGAGGACTGTATTGGGAAAACATTGAGGGCAGCGGATTAGGTTTAGCTAGCTATAGCTGTAGCTAGCAAAAGTTTTAGGACTTCCGGTCTGATCATTCAATAATAAGGGCAACAAAAAATATATTGAAATAATAATTCAAATTGATATACTTTTTATACTAAAGGTAGCTGTTATTTTCTTCTCCTGATTTTCAAGAAATATTTTTTTGTCAAATAATTTTTTTTCAGGATTATGATTTATATTTTCTTTTAGTTTTCCTCCATTTTTTTATTGGGTAGAACACAAAAAATTCAAGGCAACACACACAACAAAATTTAGATTCTTGTCTGGTAATAAGTACAGAATTTAGGGGGTTTTTTTTCAAAAAAAAGTAGCAGCCAGTTAAAAAAAAACTAATTAAGTGTATATATATACTTTATTAAAAAATTTCTCTATTCAGAATATATGTACTACTGAAACGTGTTAATGATTTTACTATCGGCGAGGTGCAAAATTATTTTTCGTTTCTTTAATAAATTTGTTTATTCAGTGGCTTTGAGAAAAGAATATAATTTATCGAGAAGTGACAGATTTACAAAGCCTTATTTATTCACCTGCCGTGGAGTAGCGAAATCGTATATAAACTTGAGTAAATGACAAAACGTATATATTGTGTTTTTCAAAACGGCCACGTAGAATTTGGTTGATAGGAAAAAGAATTGAAATTATTTAGTCGATTTCGTTTAATAGCGGCCAAGCGAACACGGCACGTACAGAAACCAGTTAATAATTAATGCCTTTCACCTGAGCGACAGCATTATAAAAACTTCCACGCACTTCAACGTCACCAGACAAAATAAACTCTTTATTTAGTATCTATAAACATGTAAATGAGCTCTGAAATTATTTTGTACTTGGTAAGATTAAAGAAAACTCGTTTTTCCCCAGCAAATGGTCATTTTAGTTAAGAGATAGACACAATAGCCACTTGATAAAATCGAGATAGAAGCCGGATAGTTTAGTAGTTTATAATGTAATTTGTTTTCTAGGCTTCGTCTTGAAATACAAACGATTATATTTTGAGCGCTGTATGATTAGGTCGCTAAACAAAATAACCTGATTTGTAATAAAAATCTTCTCAAAATTTATTGAGGGAGAGCGCTTCTTTTTCCGATTGATACTTTGGACGAATAGTCATGGGCTACCGAGTCAGTTTGGAAGCAAATTTGAGCTAGTATTAGTAACTAACAAACTCCGGTTAAGAAACAGTAGATATTAGAATAAAGTTGCTCTGAAAATGTTAATTTTCAAACTAACGTACTCTATCATATATAAAATTTCATAAAAGACCTAAGAACTACACTTTGCTTGGTCCTTTTTCAGTTACACTGATATTTCCTTGAATTAAAAAAAGCAAATACGCTGGGAATTAATTAGCGCGAGTGCTGATGATAACCGCGGAAAGTATTTTTTTAAGTGGCCTTATTTAAGTGATATAAGTTTGTCAGACAATTAGGTTTCGATTTCATTACACAAAATAATAATAAAGTCTAGCTTTTCTATCAATTTAGAGACCAAAATTTTTGTTTACTTTTCTTATTTGAAAGCTCAATTTGTTTTTTTAAAACCTTTGCATATGGTATTTTGTGGCTTACCCTTGCCTGTTGTGCGAGTCTTAACGTAATCAACAAGAAGAATTTTTGTCTTCTACCTGTGCGAACCCATTAGACAGCAAAAACAACAAAACATTTATTTGATTTAGTATTTATGTATTAAAACTGTAGTTTTTAGCTGGTCCTACAAATATAATTTTTAAAACGTAGTAGTTGCCCGCTCCTCTCGGCCGAATCGACACCAACACTCAAATTGTTTATCTTCCACTTTTGCCCGAGTGCATAGAATCACAGAATCATGAAGGCTGCCTTTAACAGTTATAAAATTTCTTTATTCGTAAAGTTCTATAAAAATCCAAACGACTCCTTGAATTTTTGGTACAAATTATTTTATATATCTGTTTCAAGCGGTCGCGAAGGGCGTGCGCTGTGCTTTAAAATATTTATAGTATTTCATCGTGAGTCGTTGCCATCTCGACTTTTACCATTTTAATTTTAACAGAGTTTTGTAGATTTCATAAGTGAAAACAATTTTTGTTATAAAGACTTATATCGCAATGTCCAAACGAGCAGTTTATTTCACAAATTGCATCAAATTTCCTAAAGAATTACAACAATTAAAATTGCCACCGATGTGAAAAAAAGTTGCTTAGGAATAAATTTAATTTCTCTCATATAAGTCTAAAGTCTAAAAAACGCTAGTTGTTCCAATATCAGCAATTGCTTTGCCAACTAACTTATAAACTGCTTTTCTAAACTCGCTTATTCTAAAGCAATAAATGACAGGATTAAGCGACCCGTTTATACAAACCATAAATATCGAAAATTCGTAAGCTATTCTCAGTTGTCTTTCCATGGTTTGCGATTCCTTGAAGATTAAAGAAGTTGTCACACTTAAGTTTGGCAGATAGCAGAAACAAAATAATACAAATATGGCAATCATTGTTCGAGAAGAACGTTTAATTCTTTTGATGTCCAAAGTACTGTTTGAGTCGTTAAACTTTGCGCAAGATTTCAGTTCAGAGCAAATGGCTGCTTGGTGACGCATGATGGTTCGAAGTACACAATAATATGCAATCATATTGAAAATTACACCAAATATCATAATACAAGATACTAGTTTCTCAAACAAATCAAATTTTGTATAAAATGGCATTAGGGTAACTACGAGGACAAGGACAGCGAAAACCATTTCGAACTTTATCACTCGGGATACTGTCACAATTTCTTTATAGCGTAGGTGTAGATGAAGAGCCAAAAATCGGTCAATGGAGACAGCTGTAAGCGTAAAAAAGGACAAACCTGACAAAAAATATCCAGCGATAAAAGAGACCATATGTGCTCTGCAGTACGACCGAAAATCACCAATGGTGCGTGCTATCAAGAAAGCAGCAATCGCTGGTTGTGTGACAATTCCAGTGAAGAAGTCTGTGATGGCCAGACATAAGAGAAGGATATTACTGGGACTATGCATGGCTCGTGTCTTCCATATTGCCAAGATCACTATGCCGTTCCCAAATATTGCAAGTATCGCAGTTATCAGTGAAAGAACACTAAATGCGATACTCGATGCAAACATTGAATCAACATCTTTCGCGTATGTGTTTAAGAACTTCAGAGGACAGTCAGTTGAAAGGTCAGACGATGTATTCCAATTTGACTGCCGAGACTCGTTTGGCTCCATCTAGCTGTCCCTCATTTAATCTTCATAAACGTTGCAGTGTTTCAGATTTTCAACGGAAAGTTCATTGCAACTGAGAGGCTGCCAGAGATGTTTTTTTTTTAAATAAATGATAATGAAGTCAACTTGATAACACACCAATTAGACGATGAAATATTTCACAGCGTGTTTTGTTGCTAACCATGATCAAAAGCCTCCGGCTCTATATATCTCCCTTGTCGGGTAATATATGACTCACACTCAGATCTCTTCCCTACTGCGATGTGTCATTAAAAGCCTTTGGAATATATTACACCTCAATGGAAGGTCTGTTCGTTTATGTCTGAATGTCCCTTTCTGACGCGCCCCGCTGAATAGAGAAAAATTTTAAATTTCTGCATATGATTAAAGAGCGTGACGTATCACTTTCGAAATTGCGTAAATAGAAGTACAATCTGCAAAGCTCTAAACTTTTATTTCAAGAGTAAACAGAAACGACGACCTATCATTTCTAATTTCCTTTCTGGTAATATTTTTTTGGTCCTTGGTGAACTTATAAAAATCAGTAATGCTCAGTTGCTTTTTTTCACCGTAATTTACTAATTGTATATACTTGTTGTGCTTTTCAGTTGTCAGAGAGATTTCCAGATGGTAGTGAATTCTGTCTTGTTTTTTTTAAAACTTATATCTTTATCAAACTAAACCGATTCCTAAATTAATTATGATAGTATTGAAACCATTTTTGTTCCTTTTATGTTTTGATAACCACAGTTGGGGAGTCTTTGTGATTTGCCGCCAAAAGGCTATAATATATGTTCGACGTTCATGCATAATTTTTTCCCATTGTAAATTTTTTTGAGCAAACCAAAATAACCCTTGAGTCACAATTAAGGAAAATAATTTCATCTTTTTGAAAGAAATTTTTTAAGAATTAAAAAAAAAAACCGCTAGAAACATAATTCATTATAGACTTTTGATACGCCGACTTAGTTGGTTCGATTCATTTACTTAACGAACATGAAAAAAAAAAACAACCGGTGGATGAAATGTGGTGGACATGCTAATGAATTTTTAGTCAAAAGCGCAGCGCGGTAATTAATTACGTCATAATTCGAATAAACAAAACAGCTGAAAAAATCAAGTGGTGGTTAACGCAATATTTTCAACCAACCATATAACTTTAATTTAACAATAGATTCGTTCCTTATAATTCTAAAATCGCAAATTTTTCCATGGACGTGCTTCTGTTTGCCCAAGTCACGTGGAAGTAAAATTTCTATTTTTCGTATACCTGCGCTGGTGCTATTTTAAATAAACATTACACTGAATACTCAAACTATTTTGACTTTAGATTTAGTAATTTCGTACAGCTCATATTAGTTTCGTTATTAGTTTTTGAAATGAAAAACATATGTAGAGTAAAAATACCCTCTTGAAAATCTGTCAGTGCTTGGTTTCTATTTGAACAGGAACAAACGATTGGTGTTTGAAGCAAATGCTACTATGGCTTACAAATATTGCAAATTACATTTGACAGTTGTTCTATCAGTCATGAACAACAAGGACGGTTATTAAACCCATTTTAATACAGTCTCATTTAGACCACGAAGGAGGCCAAAAGCCAGTAACGATAAAAAAATTCATGAATTCCTTTTTTTTGTGCCATCGAGGCCTAAAAATTTAAGAATTGTTAAAAACTTGTAAAAAAAGACTTGTAAAATACAAGTCTTTTTTTTTTACAAGTTTTTAACAATTTTAAAATTCAGTTCTTAGCTTTGCGCAGATGTGTTTCTTTGAGATGCTCTTGAATTAGCAGAAACTCTTCAGTCGTTTTCTTTGTATACGTAATTCTAGTGTTGACACCTTCCCTGCCAATACAGTACAGGAACAATCAGACAAATACCTTATATCGGTTATATATCAGCTAAACATCTACCATCTCTATCACAGTACTGTTGTCGTTCGCTCAATATACTAGCCTTTTCTTTCCCAAGCAATTTATCGACATCTTACTTCTCCTTATTGCGATAGCAAGGCATCCGCTGCATTTAATATGAAATTCTTGCCTTCGCCGTCAAGACACCTTTCTTTCAAATGCTCAAATATCACTTCTAATTTCTTCTGATAACACGTAGCTTATTGTAAACCGCCAGGGTAAATGTTTGATTATATAACTGGTTTACAAAATGTGAGGGAAATTTTCAAAGCAATTTTGGTCACTTGCTAGAACTTCGCAAAAATGTCGACAAAGTTTTCGAATAGCAATCGCTTTGCTAATGAGCGAAAATTTATACCCGGTGTGAAAACTTCGCCGAAAAAGATACTAATTTTCGCGGAATTTTCGACGAAACTTCCACGAAATTTCATATAAAAACAAAGAACGAAACGAAACGAATTTCGCTTGCATTTCTTTTTACCAGTACTGTATAACTCAGACAAAATAATATAACTGGTAATGAGGAATAAGGAAATAAACAAGTAGAATAATCTACGGAAGATAAAAAGCAAAATTCTCCCAAACTGTTAATATGGAAAGTATAGGACTTGGTTGGGAGAATTTACCAATACTTTAATTGTCATGTCTGGGGCTTTGGTAACCTTTTTCTCCTCCACTAACTTTTTCTGGTTTGCTCATTCGGTATTTCTTACACTATATATTTTTTTCTAATGATTTACTACGATCTATATTTTAACAAAATTAATCATTATTTTGTCGGCGTTCGTATTATGTTGATACACGTTTGTTCAAGGTGTTAACGAATCTACAAAAGACACTGAGCGTCCCTGAACCTGCAAGTGTTTGTTTAATGAGCAATGAAAAAAAAGTTACCGGATGTTCCTTAACTCGGACGTTTATCTTTTTTATAAGTTAAAGAGAGAATTTTTCAAGTCCAGTTTTTATTAAGGGAAGGAAGCTATATCCTATACATTAAAGAATTTGAACCATCTGACTGATATTTTAAAACGAAAATGTTTCTGTGGTTTTGATTAATTTGTAGATTTTTAATTGTTGTACTTACTAATTTGTTGATCCATTTTGAAGGAAAAATTTTAAGCTTTTGGCATCTTTATGTTATGCGCTAAATAGTGGATATCAAGTTTTTAAATTTTAATCTAATATTTTCCGAATTTGACAATTTTCTACCACAAAAACTTTCTTAGTTATCAAGCCTCACCCTGAGCTTGTTCTTAAATTGTTATTAAATTTTGGCAAATTTGAGCCTCTCGTTGTTCTTATAAAGTTGTTCTTATAAACATTGTGGCAAACGTAAACACACAGAATACTGTGTGTCGAATGAATAGTTAATTCTATTGATACACTATAGCTAAAATTTTGATCGTAGAACTAGCTCAAACTACGTTTTAATGGCAACCGAGGGAAAAATTTATGATTCCTATTTTTAATCTTTATGAAGTAGAAATAATGCCCCCTTCTCTATGAAAAGATTTGAAAATATGTCTATTGAATGAGTTGGCGAATGCCCATATGTCAAACACACAATCACAAAATCAATCTAATAAAAAAGTTCATTGTTGTTGAAAGAATATAATCAAGCATCAAGTTCATAACATACCAAGTTTTTCCTTTTCCATATAGGTTGACAATTTATAATTTAAGTTAATTAAGTGACGAATGAATATGATTGGATACAAGGATGACAGAGAATTATTTTTCCCCATAAAAGGAGCTTTGTATGCGACTCAAACGAACACTAGCTTACATTGAACACCGTACAGTAGAAACACGTCATCAAATAATCAATAATGCTAACCGCTCCATTGAATTTCTATTCTACTTTCACATAAATATAACCAACATCCTTTTCCGTAATGCATATCATGTTTGCTTTTTAAATACTTTTAATACCGAACTTAATTTATTGAGGGCAAAACTAAGTTTGTTTTGAACTGAATGAGGTAAAAAGAAGATCCGGCGCGTCACTCATAATTTTATTAATAAAGCAAGTTACACTGTTCTGTCTTGATTAGCATATGAATTTGTATCAACTTTCGGATTACAGGTTCTGTCATTGTAAATGCTAATTTTTGAAAATTCTCAGCCATTTTAGGCTTTGGCAAACATCAGTGACACGAACCTTTGCTTGTTTAAAAAGTAGATGTTATGGCTCAACATGCTTGGGTAAAGCTCAAAGCTAAAAAGCATCAAAATCAAGTCTTTCAGCTTTTCATTTTCATAGATTCGAGTTAAGTTAGGTATTGTTACAAATAATCGTAACTGTAGATATTATTACAGTTAAATAAGTAAAGGTGTCTGAGCTAAGATTGTCAATGTTGTATGCTTTACCGCTTATTGTGGAGAGAAGCAGTCTTTTCAAACAGATAGACATAAAAGAAAACAAAGAAGACTGAAGGACCCGGCTAAAGGGCATAAAAGGGTTGTGGGATGTGCCTGGGAGAATATTGCCAATTATAATTGGTGCATTGGCTGCAGCACTAAAACTCTGAGCAAATGACCGAAAAACTATATGTTGGGAGACTGAGAATGGATGAACTGCAGTAAACTGTAATCTTCTATCCCGCACTGATTCTCCGCGAAAGTACTTGAGATTTGAATCTTGTTGACACGTACAATACCAATGCTTACGAAGTACTTCCACCGACTGCTGACTTCGTTAATGTGCAAAACCGATATATAATAATAATAATAATAATAAAAAAAAAGAAATTCATTTGATAAAAACTCAATTAACAATATTAGCTTTTGGAATTAAAAATACTAATTACAAAATTCTAAAAAATATAAAATGAAAACTTAACACTTAAAAAATAAAAAATTACCT
>JAOCPT020537794.1:0-10000 GCA_026546935.2 Palythoa grandiflora | reverse complement strand
TGTATCGATTTGCACCGTGGCACGACCTTGGCTGTTGGACAGATAATCCTCTTGATCGCACTATGACACTGATCGGAAACTTCCGACTAAGTATTGATTGGTACAATATGGGCAAAACAGGTAATTGATGTCTCTTTAATTTGTTTATGAACATATTTATTTGTGCTCAGTATTTTACATTTTTTACATTCATAACAACTACAGTTTTAAAAACCAGTTAGAGTACAGGGTATATGAAAAAACCAGTGACGGTTACCGAGTCATATACCCTTCAAAATACATTTATATATACATTTATAAGTGGGACGAAAATAGTGTATATAGATGCAAAATGTGCACAAAATAAGTAATAAACAACTATTAACAAAAGAAAAAGAAAAAGAAATAAATAAAATAAAGATCGGCACAAAATTAACAAAACATTATATTTTTGTCAGGACAGAGATATTATAAAAGAGATATTGTCAATAGTTAACTGTATAAAAGGTCTTAAGTTTCGTTTTGAACGAGTTTCTGCTGAGAGTTTTAAAATTATCAGGGATTTTGTTCCAGTTTAAGGCACCTTGAAACTTTAAGCTAAATTTTCCATAGTTAGTTCTAACTTTGGGTAAGGAGTATGACGACTTTGAAGCTAATCGGGTATTGTAATGGTGAATGTTCGAGATAGGTGTGAAATAATGATTAAAAACAGATGGTAATTTATTGCTATGATAGTCAAATGTAAATATTGCATTATAAAATTGAACAAGGTCAACAAATTTCAATACATTAAGTTTTTTAAATAGTGGGCTTGAGTGATCATTAATTCCAGAAAATGTTATTATTATAATTGCTCTTTTCTATTTAGTAATTAGTAGTCGTTTTTAATTAGATTAGTATTAGTATTCTTTTTTATATTAGTGTTGAATTGTTTTTTAAATTGTAAAGCGCTTAGAGCTTACGAATTAAGCGCTATATTAATAATTTATTATTATTATTATTATTATTATCATAAAGTTGCCTGGCTTGTTATGTTGAGCTATAGAAGTCATCACTATATGTGGAAGCATTGCATGAAGACTAGTTTTGATAGAAGCTATAATAAAGTCATCGTGTAGAGGAGTAGGACTGATACGCAAATATCCACAGTGTGATACACTTCAAAACCTGTTTGTCAGAAGTGTGTTGGGTAAAGGGGTAAAGGGAAAAGAGATTTGTGTCTCATATACAAAATTTATTGTAAGCAAGTTGGTAAGAAAATTTATATTTTCCCTATAATATTTGTTATAATATTTGTCTTAGTTTCAGAACTACATCAGCTGTAATTCTGAAATTATTTCAGTCTACATGTCCTTTAAAAAGGTAGTCATTTAAGTTAAATCTCGATATAAATATATATCGAGATTTATATATCTCGATATAAATCTCGATCTGACAGTGCACTCGATTTTTTTTCTTGCTGAAATAATTATTCCGAATGGAGAAAAAAATGTTTCCACCTTCTTATTACCTTCTTGATGTTTTAAAACTAAGACGTTAACATAGAAAACGTTTTGAGATTTTCAGGTTTCTAAAACAAACATGTTTGTCCCTCACTTAAGGTTACCGTATACCTTCAGGGGTGTTTCGCGTCAAAATGATACAGGATAGACATTTTTTAAACCCTAATTCGAAAAAGCCCCGTAACTTTTCACTGCAATTGAAGACACGTTTTTTTAGTACTTTTGGTCTGGAAGCTGGTGGATTAATTAAATCATCAAATATCAATAATCGCTTGGACTTGTAACTTTTGAAAGGCAATTTTGTCGCTCGTTTTTAGAGAACGTAAAAAATCAGTCTAAAAGTGAAAAATCTTATGTGAATTAATTCCACATTGAACTTAACACCATCTGATTACTCGTACTCTACCAGTTGTTTGTCGATATATAGAACACCTTCTAGAAATACGAGTTGCTTGAGCGATTTGTTTTTCACTGACATATTCCACAGAAAGTATCATAATCTAGATATGTTTCATGTCGCTTCCATGTTGGTGCTAGGTTGGTGTTGTGTTTGTATCATGTCGGTACTATGTTTGCAATATGATGGCCAAAAAATGGTCGCCAAGAAAATCGCGATGCGGATTTTGGACCTTTACCATTCAGCACGTAGAAGTTCATACAGTATGTTACTAAGTAAATGTTCTTTTTACCTTGCTGGAAGAACCCTGGTCAATGTCCTTCAACATCCACAGCAATACCATCTGGACTGAAGTGAGAACTAATTTTATAATCTGCAAGATCAACAGAGGGGAGAGTCTAAAAGACTGTACGTTACTAAAACCATTACACTAGTCGCTTCCTCAAACGACATTCCCTTTAAAAACAAAACACAAAATATACATCAATCAAAACAAAACCCCAAGGTGAGGTTCCCTTTGACGTGGGTTTAGCAGAATTTAACTACAATTTATATATACCTCCAGCAGTGTGAATTGCACTGTTTACCAAGGAAATAAAGACTCATTCCCGTGAACCGAGTAATTCTTCCTCTAAACTCCCCTATATTGCTTGGGGTTTCGAAAAACTGTTATTATGCTGACATTACCAAATACGCAATTCCCATGTAACATTGGAGTGGACAACATCAGTAAATGTGATTAAACACACTAATTGCCAGATTTATGCATGTTTTGGTTGTTTAATCACAAGTTAGGAATCAAACAACTTGAACAGGACTTCAAGTAGCAGATTTTAAAATAAAAGCTATGAGTTTAACGATTTATAGACGTAAGATACACAAAATTTTAATATTACAGCAAATTTACACATTAAAAAACAGAGTTCTCTTCTAACACAGAAAAATTGTTTAATACGTTTCAGGTGTCTAATGTACCTCGCTTCCAAGTGATACTTTTTCTGTACAGCTCTGTACAATAATTGAGTTGAGGTCATCATAAATGTTCCATTTGTCCAGGTTGTGATACCTGTAGATAAACATGCTTGGATAAACATGACTGTTCGGTTTTATTGAAACTGTGGCATTACATTATACGAGCAACCATTTGATGAAATATCTATTATAATATAATCCGTTGCCCTACTTGATAACTTTATTAATGACTTATTTTGAACATAAATTCTATGGCTCGTGTTTTTTTCATGTTAAATTTAATATATAGTTTTTTCTTATTTTAATTTTCCATTTTAATTTATATTTTCATGAAAATGTACTATTTATTGTATATATTGTTTATTTATTTTTCCACTCATTGTATTGCCAGATTTAAATTTGTGATTTCTTAGTTGACCACTTTATCCTTGCATATTCCTCTAGCCTGCTTGCTGTGTAGTTTAACTCCAAGTTATTACAGCTAGCAGTGCATAAAATTATGGTCAATTGTCTCTAAATTAATGTTCTAATTTAGCATTCTTGTAAAAATATGCACAAATAAACCATTGTCATTGTCATAAGAAACCATTGGAGTATCTGTAAAAAATGATATAAAAACATGCTGTGGCCCCAGGGATACTCACGCGCTAGCCATACAATCATATCAGTAATCTGCTGTGTTACCAGCGTGGTGGTCCCTGATAGTGTAGTGGTTAACATGCGTGACTAGTATAAAGGAATACTCATGCGCTAGCCATACAATCATATCAGTAATCTGCTGCGTTGCCAGCGTGAAGGTCCCTGATAGTGTAGTGATTAACATGCATTACAGGGAGACGCGGGTTCGAGTCCCTCAGAGGGCATAATAAAATTTTTTACCGTTAAGTGTGTAGAAAAGATAAAAAAATGTATTTATTGCTGTAGTTCACAACAAAATAATATAAGATATAAAATTAATATTTTGTAGTTGTACTGATGAGGCTACGTTTGTGGTGAAAAATATAATCTATATTAATTTTTTACAAATACTCAAGGGATTTTTAGACTACTCAACAGGATCTTAATGACTGCAAGTCTCAGCTGGTTATCACTGAGGTGTGGAAGTTTAATGACTTTATTTGCTAGCTGAGATATGAAGTGAAGTGGCAAAAAAGTGCAGTAATTAGTAATTAGTTGTGTTTTGTTTAAACACTTCCATTTTATTCATAGACACACCACTGAAACCAAGACACTATTTTGGTTAAACAGTGTGAGAAGTATTATCCGGAATTGCGACATAAGCAATACCCACAATTGGGCTTTTCATGAAAATTTTACAATAATGTTGAAATCTCTCTAATACAATAAGATTTATAAGTTTTAAAATGAAAATAAAAGTACTACTAATTCTAAAAATTATGTGTATAAAATAAGATCAGTCTTTCTTTTTCAAATTTCCGATTATAAATTCTTTAAAGCATTTTTTAAAAGAGTTAATGGATGACACATTTAATTGTGTGTGGCAGATTTTGACAGCCCTATATGCAAAGAGTCCTGAGCTGTTGCCGTGCGGCACCTAGGTATATGGATCAAGTCACGATTTCCAGTGTGATAACTGTGAATATCCTGTCTCTGTGCCGTGCGGCACCTAGGTATATGGATCAAGTCACGATTTCCAGTGTGATAACTGTGAATATCCTGTCTCTGTTTAAAAATTCTAGATAGATACTCTAGTTTGTGTTTTTTGCCAATTTAATGTGTAAAGAGCACCAGCCGAATTGACATTATTCAACTTCAAATCTAACTAATTCTACCTGAAGTCTATGTTAATTGTAAAAAGGTCTAGGAAGCCACAAACTAGTTTAAAACAAGCTAAAAAACGGGAAATCCCAAATCTAATCTAATTAATATAAAGTTTTTTTTTAGTTTTTTTTTAAAATTTTAATTCCTTTAATGGGTACTATTGGAAAATAAGTAACACATAACAAACATCAGATATCAAAAAACAAGTATCGTACATCAGATATTAAATAAAAATAATACAAATACCAAAATGAAAAATTACTGATACAATAACGAACGCTGGGGCCAATCTTTTCTTCACTCGTGCGTGTCTCAAGCCTTTTAAACTCTTTGTTATAACAAGGTTTTGTATAAACAAATTATATGTTTCGAGGCTGAGAAAAATAAGTAGAGAAAACAAGACACATAAATACATTTTTATCCTTGTAACATATTAATCGGAAAAAGTGGTATTTTGCCCAAAATGAGCTTTGCAGTTCATGAAATGAAATTGCTAAACGTTTTAGTTAAATTACAATAAATAAAGATTGTATTATTATGTCACAACTTACTTGTAAAAAGCTGTTACTCTCCTTAAAGTTGCCAAAACTGTGAGATTTTCTTGTTCATTGCCATTCTCAGCCTAATAGATATCAATAATCAGATCTAACACGCTTTATTTCCTCTGCAGAAAAAGTATCACTTTCTACATAACACTTATATTACAATTTTTGTTAAATGTGTTCTGATATTCTTACCAAAGCTGCACTTTCAAGGTCGTTCCTGAACTGTTCAACAACGTTGTCCATGAGTTTCTGCATTGACACTTTCTGTAACGGGTAATAGTTGTGAATAATGAATTCCACACTTAAATAAATAAAAAATTATATTAAAAAGAACTGACAACAATGTTAGTAATTCCGTCAAGTAAAAGATATTGGCACCAGAATAACATGTGTTAGGTTATATATCAAAAACGAGCACGAGTGTTTGATCACCCGCTCAAAACACTGAGAAAATAATGAAGTCCCCAAGGAAAAGCCCCGAGAGCTTTACTGTTTTCGAAGTGTTTGGAACGGGTGATCAAACATGAAGTGCGAGTTTTTTATATGACTTCTCAATCAGGCACGAGAATTTTTTTAATAACAAACACGCAAACATGACATAGTGTGAGAAGTGTTACTGGAATGCAATGCCTATTGTTTACGAGGTATTATTCATATTAGGCTGGGTTATGATGATTTTGAAGTCAAATATTTGTGTCACTTTTTTTCGATACCATGGAAGAAGCAGCGCGGTTTTCAGAGCTAAAAGCTTTGGAAGCAGATGTAAATCACATACTGTATCAAAACAGCAATTATCCAGATAAGTAAAAGCTCGAGTTTCGGAACCTGGAGGGAAGTATGACGTGTTATCAGTCACAACTACACTGCCGGGCTAAGGAAATTCATGATGGCAGTTTCAAAGCAAAATGGCAAGTAATATCCCCCAACGATTGTTATTTAACTATGCCTGCTATCTGACGCTATCTAGTATAAGAGAACATGGCAATAAATGGTATATGAGTTATTAAACATGAAATTAGTCATTTCACTTTATATCTCTAATTATTTATACGAGTAAAAGTTTAAATTTTCTCTTTTACCGCTAGGTACCTCTAGGCAGTTGATGCTGACATTTGGTATGGAAGGAAATGTATTTTCGAACTGCAGTTTCAAAATGCTTGTAAACACTTAATCAAGGTTAAATCGTATGTTTAAGAATTGCTGTTTACTGTTTCCATGGGTTGAATGAATAAAAAAAACCATCTCATTAAAATCAAGTGTTTGATGTCAGATGAAAAACCGCGTTTCATCTCAGGTAAGGGTGATGTTTCATCTGGTGTTTCATTGGGTATCAAGATTCGTCAACCTGACCCAAATACTCGTTGAATAATTAATAAGTTTGAGAAGGTGAAAGTAAAGCCTGCACTGCTGAAAATTTCATAACACTTAGTCTTTCCTTTTACAAAACACCTTTTACTGGTCCAAAATGCAAAAGAATCTTGACATCTGAGTTGTTAAAACATTAAACACCAGAAATCTGCTTCTTGAACATGAACTAAGGTTTCATTCAGGTACAGTAAGTTTGGAACTGATTATATACTAAAAAACTGGTACTTTCATTCTGCGTTTTTATTTTTATATGGCAAACTGAGTTCTCCACACGAAGGCCAATGCTGATTACCATCGACAGTTATAAAATCTTAATTTCGATTAAAATTTTGCTTCCAACTGACCCAATGTCTTTCAACGTCTTTCCCATACTTATCTTTGTTAAAAAGATTTAGCATTTTCCATTCTCACTCATTTGACATGTATCCGATTCCAAAAATATTCTCGCATAACGTTACAAAAAGGTACATTGGACGCCAAGATGGCTAACACGTCCACTGTGTTAGTTCAAAACTGTCAGTTTAACTCAGAACATTTCGTGATACTTACTGCAGTGCTGCTCAAACCATAGTCATTGTTTGTCAATGTTTCAAAAGTCTTGGCACACTCTTCCAAAACCTAAAAAAAATAACTATTAAAAACCTCAAATGAACCAAGACAATAAATATAACAAATGAATTTGTTAACATACTGTACTGTCTGAATGCTTCTCAACGATGTCACAGAGCTGCTCCAGTAGATCTTCCAATCGCTTAAATATAATATAGTATGACCATCAGAAAGAGAAACTGTATATTTATATTAATATAATAAATGTATAAAAAATATATAAACTGATATCTTTCCTCTTCCTCCTTTATTTGAAAACGTTTTAAACATCCAAGGAGCTTCCAAAATTCCGATATACCTTGCCTAGTGAAAATGAGTTCAAATCAAAGGCTTCTAAGAGCTAACTCGTTCATACTTATAACAAAAAGCGTACTTGTTGAAGATATTTCACGACAAGTTACTACTGTTTGCTACATGGTTAGCAGTTGCTCCCAATTTCTTACGTCACTTTTGCTATTTTTGCTAATGCCATCATTTCCACCTTGGCAGATTAATAATAACTCCTTTTCCCCCTCTTCACAAAAAGTCACCCATTCTTTTTCATGGAAAAACCTGATTCGGTCAGTGTTCTACATAACAAGTTATAATGATTGGCCAAGCTGATTCAAATGGCCCAACCTGGTATTTTTAACCTTCAATATCAAAAAAACCAACTTTGTTCTTTTTCGACCAAACCAGAAAAAAGTTACCTCTACAATAGACATACAAATTTACGACAATTTTCAAAATAATTTTGTTTCTTTAGAAAATAAAGAATATGTCAAATATCTAGGATTATTAATGGACTGTAATCTGTCTTGGAGTTTTCATATAAACTACATCAGTACAAAAGTTAGTAAATCTGTTGGCCTAATAGCAAAAACTGAGGCATTTTGTACCCTAAGAAACTTTAATCACGTTATATTGGGCACTCATTTACCCTTACCTAAACTATGGAATAGCAATCTGGGGTCAGAGTTCAAAATCATTTTTCAACAAACTTTTACGCTTACAAAAACGAGCCTTGAGATTAACTTTTTTAAAAAGTAATCAACAAAGTGCAATCCCTTGAACATCAAGTGTGTTCAATCTTTTCCCAGCCTAATGCATGATATCATTAACAAAAAACGCCCGAAAACCTGATAAATCTCTTTACTTATGTCAGCAATATACATCAATATGCAACACGATCTTCTATATCAAAACATCTCTTCACTAAACCATCTAGGCTAAATTTACAACTGAATTCATTATCGCGGATTGGTGTTAGATTATGGAATTCTATCCCAGGTGGTATCAGGGTTATGTCTAAACGGAGTTTTAAAAGACACTTATCGGATCATCTTGAGAGCGAAAACTACTATTTTGATGTCTCCGAATCTATACAGGCTTTCTCAACACTGAAACCGGCAGTTTTGTAGTTTCGTAATTCTCTATGTACCAATTCATTCATTCATGATTTAAATGTAAATCCATACATATTACTGCCACGTTAGTTTTCTTTTTCTTTCCCTGTACCATATCGCTTATAAAATTATCAGTGCTGTTTAAATCCTCTAATTATATCTACAAATAACTTAATATTATTAATCGCCTTGTATTTCTCTTTTCTAGTATGTCACATATATCAAATGCAATCACTGACCTGCCTCGATTAGTTCTATTTGCAGGTCAGTGGTGTATCTCAACTGTGTAAATATTTACCAATTTGAAATAAAATTGAATTGAATTAGGCAAGCTCTTTTACAATCAAAAAGGAAGCACTGCATATAAAGTTAGTTTTAAATTTTTGCTTAAATTCTCCTCTACCATTATCCTAATTGGGCTTTCACCTAGTTGGAGCTTGCTCTGTCGTGACTGTCCCACACTGAGTTTTTCTCTTCGCTATCGTTATTTTGTTTTTGTTTTTTCTTTTTCTTTAACCAATTTAAATCAACTGTCATCTAACTATTATTAATTTTATTATATTCATAAGTTATGTACTCAGTGAAAGTCGAATAAATAAAAAAAGTTTCTTATACCTTGTTTAGTTGTCTTTGTCCATATTCATCAAGATCAAAGAGTTGAGGAATTTGCACCAAATTTGCAACGCAATCAACTTCTGTACTGAACTGGAAAAAGAAGAGGAAATAAAATTCACATTTTTAAGTTATTTTAATCTGCAATAAATACTATTAACCCATGGAATATCAAACCAAACTATACACCAGTAACTATACGTTTCAACTGCTTTTATTTCCTCTTGCTATTTGTCGTTAAGGTTTGATGAACAATAACTACGATTATATAATCTGACTTACAAAATTCCTTTTTTTAAAAAAATTCCAAAATTACCGAATATAGCTCTTCGTAAAAATTTGATTGTTCCTATTCTGGAACTTAAATCTATTTTTCCAGTGCCATACTATACATTTCTTCAACTCAGTAATAATCTCATAAACCATTTATAAAATATAAAACCACTTTTTAATTTTATTCCAAGGCATTCAATGGACAAGAACAGCATTTAGAAAGTTTAACAGAATATGGAAATCCTCCAATAATTCAATTAAGACCAAAGTCCACTTGTACAACTCATTGGTGAAATCAGTTCTTTTATATGGTTGTGAAACATGGAAATTGAACGAAGGGGATGCAAGTAGGCTTGATACGTTTCAATTTACCTGCATGAGGAGAATCATAAAGATTCGATGGCCGTATGTTATCTCTAATGAAGATCTGATGAAAGGAACTGAAACTAAATGTTCAGTGCCGCGGTTAAGATAAGACGGCGGAAATGGTTAAGCCCAATGTTCCCACTACTTCTGAAAATCAAGGGTCCCTGGGGACCCCAATGTCCCAAAGTGGAGGGTCATTCTCAAAATTGG
>JAOCPT020537765.1:0-11413 GCA_026546935.2 Palythoa grandiflora | reverse complement strand
AGGTATCTACGGTTTAAAACAGATGCGCTGTATCGTTTTGATGCAAAACACCCCTAAAGGTATACGGTAACCTTAATAAATACAGTAATTCTTTTGTTTAGTCTCGTGAAAAATGGGGTTCGACTTTTACACGGAAATTCCAAAAATGGTTATTTATTGACTACTGATATGGGGGTCTACTTAATCACGAGGTGGACTTATACACGGCAAAATACAGTATGTATATGTGTACTCTGGGATGTTCGCTTTTGCGGTTTCGGCCATTTTTTGGTGCGGTTTTTTGGTTTTCGCACAAAATAAATGCGGTTTTTCGGTTTTGTAATTTTGTTCCGTTGCGGTTTGCGGTTTTTCCTTTATTTAGCAATCGGTTTTCGGTTTTTGGCCACAAAAAGTATTGGTTTTTCGGATTTGACAGGGTTTTAAATACTGATCAAAATTAATTGCGGTTTTTCGGTTTTGGGTAAATTTTAATGCGGTTTTGCGGTTTTTAATGCGCCCCGACGCCCCCTGTATGTAACCTGTATGTTATTCCTATGTCAGTCGTATGTCTCGTATGTACTCTTAGTCAAAATCATAAATTCAGCCGTACAATACATTTGTAGTACGAGGCGGTTTTGTTTTCCAATGAGTTTTGCTTCTATTTGTTGTTTATTTCAATAAAAATCCCGCACAAAAATAAGAACAAATTGATGCTGTAATCGCCAAAAAATTAAGGACATTAATTCCCCGTCCCGGCCGAAAAATCACTAGTTCTTATTTTAAAAAAAAGCGTGTTTATAACGAATATAATTCAAAACGTAATTCGTTTTTCGTGTCTTGAGAACGATAAACACCGACCAGATTTTAATTGCGTGAATGAAGGGATTTGTAAACTTGCGCGAAAAAAAAAAACGCGTGTCAAGGACCATCTGGTTTAACAATTTAACTTCGTTCCGCTGATGTTGAAACCCATTTAGTTTGAACACGAAAGGTGAACCATCAATCGAGCATTAATATTTTAGGCCTAAGTGAAGCAACTCACTTTTGCAGAGAGCAAAGAGTTTTTATTTATATCATTGTAGATCATTTGATGAAAACATTTGAAATAGTTTGTACCTTTTCTTTTGGCAAGGTGCCACGTGACCATCGAGAGTACGTTCTAGAATGCGGCTAATTTATCCAAAATGTTTCTACCACAGACAAAAACGATAAAGTGACACGCAGTTAGAGGTTTGACTTACTAAAGAAAGGGGAGGGACTCTCACAAAATATAATCAGTATTCTTCAGGAGGATAATGTTGCTGTTTGTTTTGCGTTAACGCGTTTCGCCAAATATTAGTTTAAACGAATGGTAGGTAAGATTAAGATTTACTAAAGACTAAAAGGTCAGAAGGTGATGTACTAAGCCTTAGTGAGTGAAAGAGACCGCAGTTTTGTGAAATTCACTTGCCGTAAACTTCCAACAGATATAACTACAGTTTGTTTAGGATTGGAATCAGAAGCCACTCCTCTTAAACGTCGTGTGTGACTTCCGGAAATACTTCTTATGTACAAGCTGCAGGATTCCCTAACCAGCTAACTGGTGGCGAGACATTCAGAATTAAAGTAAGGACTGACGAAGCTTCTCAGATTTATTTAAAAAACAGAGCTTTAGCACTCTCGTCAAGACGCTTCTTTGGGTAAATATGAAAGTGTGTACATTGGTTTTCGCCATTTACCTCCTAAACACCGCATTCCTTTGCCGGGGCTATGCGCGATGGTTTGATACAAGTAGTTCTAAAGGTAAGCTGCCTTCAGGAGTGCGTTTGACCAATCTTTGGTTTCCTTGGAGGTTTTGTCGAATTTTTAATTTACTCTATTAATCTGTTACGATTATTTTAGATTACACGTCTTTAGCTCCTTTTTCCAGTCGCGTTTAACGAGCTACAAAACGATCTATGTTAATAGCCTTGGGTAGTGTTTTCAATTTTAAAATGATTTTTTCGATGTCTATTTCAATCAAACTTGATTTGTTTTGAAACCCGAGTTTTTACTCTTTAAAAAGTCGGCTTCATGTGCTTCAGCGAACTTGAAATTAATACATAGTTTTAATAGGTTACAATATGTCACTAACTTATGCCATTTATCTCACCCCAAGTCTTTACAGCCATGCAATTAATTATACATGCATTGCTCCAAAATGACGGTACCTTAATTGCACTTCCGACACTGTCCGGCTGCAGGAAAACTAAGGTCACAGTGATAGGTCGCAATCCTAAATTAGTCAAAACATGTTAAATTTGTAAAATTTCTGTTTTTACCTCTATCAAAATCGCTGTTTATCAGAATTAGTTCTCATGGAATCAACAGTTTAGAAGCTAGGAAGGTTTACAGCGGGAACGTTAATTTTATAAAGTAAACATAAGTGATTTGAAAAAGAAAAAGATCTTTCGACTCGAAGGGTCCTTGTTAGTTATTCGGTGCTGTAGTTAGCATATTAAAGTACAAGAATTACAAGATTATGCAATTGAAATATACAAACTGTCTAAATTTGGACTAAAAATGGATGAATCCCGTCAGAAGAGTGTTATTGTGTAAGTGGTGTGTAGAACTATAATTGTACAAATTTTGTGAGAATTGAGAATTGTCTTGATCCATTGAGTTCAACATTGCAAAAACTATAAAACAAAACAAGACAAAAAAACAAAAATTCGAAATCGCTGCATCTACGTGTACCATGTATGAATTGAAGAATATTCATTTGCGATTTGTGGTACTGGACCTAAAATAGAAACCCCAACTTTAAGTGCATTACCTGTGATGAAAACAGCCTAATTACCGAAACAAATTTTTCTAACAGTTTTAGACTTGGTAATTAATCTTAGACATTAATCTTAGACTGATATCGATACCCAGTGGTCCAATGATAGCTTTGAATCACCCCTACTCAATACGGGGTATAATTATTCATTTGTCCAGCAACTGGTCACGCCTGTCTTTTCTCGAAGATATTTCATCAAGATTGAAAATATAAAGTTATCTTTCAGAGTCAAAGAAAGCGTGAAAGCAAAGCTTTCGCGACCACCTCGGCCGCTTCTTCAATGCTTGTAACGAAACCTCAGGTCACATGATAACAGAGTCAAGTAACAACAATTATTTTGACATATTATAGCAACTTTTTAAAACCTTAAATAAATGTCGGTCTTAAGGTCTTAGTTAAACTGGAACTATTTTAATAACATCACTAGAGTACGTTCATACCAATTACTTCAGCGTCTATTATTCATCATCATGATTTCTGAGATGAAGTAAGTTCGCAATTTTTTCCTTTGTTGATCGTATTATAGTTGTAAGGTAAAATGAGTTTTTTTCGTATTTGTTTCTTGTTATAATTTTGCTTTACTAATTGTTATTATAATACTGTGACAAATGTAATTGAATAGTGCTACGCTTACGGTGATATCTCACTGGCCTATAATTCAACACGTTGATTTCTGCTCTCAGCACTTCACTTTCTATTAGAAACTTCTAGTTTTAATACTATGACAGTTGCTATTGCAACTGAATACACGTTTTTTTGTAAGAACCAGTAAATTTTGCCAAGGCTCACTGTTCCGGCTAAATTTTTTGGCGATTTCAGCCTCAATTTGTTCTTAATTTGTTCTTATTTATGTGAGAGGTTTTTAATGAACAAAAAACAAAATGAAATGAGGTATTGAAAAAAAGAACGCCTTGCGCCACACATGTATTGCACGGCTGAATTTAGAAATGATTTGCTTTCATTGCTCGAGGAGCAGTCTTTACAGTGAATCTTTTTATGTTTTATGTTGTATCGCTAAGTTTTAGTCAATTTTCTACCACAAAAGTCTGCTCCACAAACAATGAAGTAGTTCGCCTCTAAATTCAGCCGTACAATACTTAAGTGACGCAAGGTGTTTCATTTTCCAATACCTTGTTTTATTTTGCTTTTCTTAGATAAAAACCGCTCACAGAATAAGAACAATTTAAGAACAAAATCAGGCTGAAGTCGCCAAAAAATTAAGAACAATGAGCCTCGGCAAAATTTACTGGTTGTTATAAAAAAAGCGTGTATAATCTTTTACCCTTAAATTTGTAGTTATACAAAAGGTGTCAGACAAAGTACAGATTAGTAAAATATTCTTGATTTAGCTGTTTTTGTTATCATTATGGAAGGTTTTGATTTGATTGCATTGGCGCCGTGCGTTGACCTTATACTAATCAAAGAATAAATTGATTGCATTCCAAAATTTAACCTTTCTAGTTCTTTCGCCGAAATGTGGAAAAGATTTTATTTCACCACGTTTTTTTTTAACTTTTTGCGCGACAACCCCTTGTACTGTTTGTAGGTCCAAATTCAGTTAGCCTGCGTTGCATCCGGTTTCATCCAATCGTTGATTTGACCGTCTGCGTGCACAATAACGCGTTTGTGTCGAAAGGATATATGAAGTCGTTGGTTGACTATACCAGAGGTATAGATTAACTGCGGCGAAGGCTAAACTCAGTTCAACTACAAAAACTCATCATTAGCGTGTCTGAAACTAAACAAGGAAACCACGTGTATTCTCAGTGAGTTAACAGTGATGAGAGCTGATGGGATTGTCAGTAACTTATTCTCGTGAGGTTGTGATCAAACGGTCACGATTGATGCATGAGATTTGCAAAGAGCTTACGCAATCAACTGGTGCCTAGTCTCCTGCCGCACGCAACCGGAATAAACTGAACTTAGAACTTTCATTAACTCTGATTCGCGTGATAAAACAGTAAATAACTCTCATAAACTCTTCAGAAAATTTTGAATATTTTCAAAGTGAATGAGAGCTGATGAAAGTGTACAAGAGTTGGCAATTAAACGCGCGGCAGCGTGGAAACTTATAGCCTCAGTATCATCAACTATCACCGTTTGTTCCTGCCTTTTGTCTAGTGAAAATCTGCATTTTGCAACTTCTACTTTTTCCACATCTGTCATCTGAAAACCAAAAATCATCTTTATGTTTATCAATAGGTTATCAAATCATTTTTGAGTCCTTTTTACTATGAGAGGGTGGTAATCAATATCGTGATACAACTATCATTCGACGAAGATATATAACTCCAAAGACAAAGACCATTCCTGAATGACTTTTTCAGGTCACTTTAAGAGTATTCTAGAAAATCAAAAACTAATTAACAAAATAAGCTTATTAAATTCGAAATTCTTGGAATTTTCTTAATTTAGCAGCTTAATTTCATTAAATTTAATCAGTACCTGTCAGCAATTGGCTAATCTAGGAATGGTATCCGATTAACACTTCATAAATATGGCTGGGTATAATATAAATTATAATTGATGTATCATGCAAGCTTAAGTGATGAAATGAAAAATAGAAATAACTGTAATATTACTTAAAATAAATCAATCGCCGTTATGCAACGTGGCGTGCTTTTTTTGAATCTTAGCTGAAGCTAATACTAAGTCTACTCTCAAGATCAAATAAGTGCTTCGCATACCTTGGATCCAGCCCGACAAGATCGCACTAATTGAAAGGTCTTTAATCCTTTGTTATTCTTGTTAATTGTCTGTACTTATCTATTCTATTGGCAAGCACTTGTACGTGGCTTTTTGCGATCAGCGTACGTAATCTTTCTGATGATGGCAGCAGATCCTGCCCAAACGTGTCAATCAAAATGTAGAAAACACGAAAAGTGTCGTTATTTCTTTAAAGTTAAAGTTTGCTACTGTTTAGGCCTTTTGGTAACAGAAGATTCATTAACGCCGCAAACCCCGGAGCCTTATAAAACCACAATAATGCAATTTGAAGCGAACATTACCGAAAAACCAAAAGAAAAACCGCAAAAACCGCCTCATTGCAAACCCACATCCGTGACAAATGGACGTCAACGCTTCCTCTCCCCGCCACTAAATTTTAAAAACACCGACGCAACATCCGATTTTATAACTTTAAAAACAATAATTTAACAGCACCAGAAAACCTTTTAACCAGGCCATAACCTGTATGACCCTTTATAACGCCGGACTAGCAACGAATTAATGCAACATGGAATAAGCAAGACTGCTAAAAATGTATTTCGACGACTTGCAAACCTTTAATCATTTAAAAGAACACAAATCCTAATATTGTTACTAAGCGCCATAAATTGTATAAGTACAATTAAAATAAAGGCGAAATCTTGAGATATTTAGCGAAACCATTGATGACAAGTCAACAATTGCCTCGAAAGTCATTTTATAATTCTTTTGTAATACAGAAAAAACATTTTATGAAAGAAACAAAATGCGTGTTTTTTTCAGTCTATCAACGCAATAATATCTCATCGTGTACACTTGAGCTATTGAGTGTGATCTTTTAATCACACCATTGGCTGTGCCTGTCTGCTTAAATGAGACTTCGTAACAATATGTTATAGGCCCTTTGAGTTGGTGACGTGCCTAGATACCACATAGCAACACTCAGGTGGTGACCAAGCTAACTAGCAAGGTGAAGCGACCAGTGTATAACAACAATTAGCAACAACAAAATTAATACTGAAGAACAAAGACCCTACGCGGGTGGTATATACAGAATCATTGTTGTTTTGGAAGACGATTTGCGACAAGAAGCAAACAAAATCCACGAAAAGCAGAACATAAACCTGGATTATTGTATTTAGTTACGATAGTTTCTAAATTTTTCAATACTTTGTGGCTTCTTGTCGCAGAGCTACTGCCAAAAAGTCGATGATTCACTCAACATTCATCGCACTTCACTTTGCATTTTTTCACTTGTGAAAGCACTGGTTAGCTTGTTCTCCAGTTGAATGTTGCTGTGTGGTATCTAGGCAATTGGCCATCCTATTATTTCGGGCAGTTTCCTGTGCAATGACAAAAGGCTGTCTTCGTTTGAGACTTTTCCACGCTAAAATGTTTATTTTGGCTACCATTGAAAAAAAAAAAACATAAAACTAAATAAAAAAACAATACTGTAAAATAGCAAACGAAATTTCGATATTTAATTCCCTTAAGTAGCATCTTTTTCTTGATACCTTTTATTTTTTCACATTTTTATGTTAACGTGACCAAAATTAAAGCGTGACCATTAATATCACGAACAATGGCATAAGAATTAAACTAGATCTCAAATCACATACAGTAACGAAGAGCACGCACGAAATTCCCCTACGTCGTACATTATTAAATTAAGAATTTTCTTTTAGTTTGTTAGCCCTCTTTAATTTTTATTTCATGCAGTTTGTGTTTCTTTCAACGTTATTTTATAGTTTGTCAATATTGATAGCTTGGTCACCACAAACGTTGCTATGGCAGCAGAATTTTTCCAAAGAGCACCAAAAGTGACAACTTGAATGATCTTTCTTCCAGGAAGTGCCATTGTGCGTGGCGGTAGGGTGTGAATCATCAAAACAACAACTAAAAAGAAATTGTCATTCAAACAAAACTACCAAAAGCATAAATACTTTATTTTACTTGAAGTGGCTGCCCATTCTTCCTATCCAGAGGCTATTAAAATAAATGTTTAATCTCTAGACGGCTCAGATTTAAAAAAAAACAACGGGCAATCCCGAGCGGGAATGATGGGCCTATCTTGCACGCTCGCGTAACCAATCAGAACACAGAATTTGTTTCATCTTGCCCGCTCAACGAGCCTGCCATATGATAATAGGTGGTTTGCACTTAAGGGACGACTTCTTTTCAATACATTTACCTAAATCCAAACTATAATGATTTTTCTGAAAGAGCACTCAAAAAGTTGTAACTTGGGCAAGTTTTAATCAGATACAATATTTTCTAACCGAAATATAAGCGAATGAATGTGTGCGGTTCTTACAACAAATTATAAGGTGCCGCCATGTTGGTGCACCAAAATGGCCGCCAAATTGCAAGGTTCCGCAAAAGCCAACACTTTCCAAGAATAACGACGAAAATTTCATTGATTTACACAGATAATTACTTATGTTATCTTCTTTTGTAACAGAAGATGGAAGCATTGAAATATTGAACTAAATTTAACTCTTCAAATTACGTGACTGGAGTTGCGTGACTCCAATCATTTTATCAATATCTCAGAAACACTGAATGAAAGCAATAAAATTTGTGTGTGAAAATCTGTTCAGGCAAGCAAAAAAGATATCAAAGGCACTTGCACGGAGTTCATAATTTGGAGGTTAGTATTTTGATGACGTCACATTCAAACCACCTATTCTCTGTAACACACGCTAAGCAATTTGTTTTGACCGCTTCCATAGTGTCAATTTCTTTCTTGTCGCCATCTTGAAATGTGACACGTTTCGGTTGCAGTTCCAGACCCCTCTCGTTTATTGTTATTTTAGATCAAGAGTGGATTCTTACACTGCAACCGAAACGTCACAAATCAAGACGGCGACGCCTGGGAAATTCTAATTGTTGAAATGTTTAAAGTAAATCGCCTGCCCTAAGTTACACAGCCGCATGGTTGGCACAGTGGTAAGATCTCTATCTTCTAACCACAAGATACTAGGTTCAAACTCCGGCTCAGCCGAGTGTTGAGCATTTGTGTGACCTTCGCTCCCGCCAAAGTTGACTCAGCTTTCCATCCTCCCAAGGTTGGTAAAATGCGCACCAGCTTCTGCAGGGGGCTAGCCTGCCTAGCCGTCCAGGGGGAGTCGATGACTCCCATCCACTTAACACTACAGAAACCTGAGATAAGCACCAGTTTCAACGGGCCACTTAGGCTCGTAAAAGGATTTAGCTTATCTTTAGCCTAAGTTACATGCACAAGCTGATCAAGATTTAAGTCCTGATACGGACACAAGCTAAAAAAGTCTTATTTAAAACCAATACACGCTATTTCTTTTATAAGAATTAACCAGTAATTTTTGCCAAGGCTCGTTGTTCTTAATTTTTTTAGCGATTTTATGCAGCCTCAATTTGTTCTTAATTTGTTCTTTTTTCTGTGAGCGGTTTTTAATGAAGAAAAACGAAATAAAACAAGGTATTGGAAAATGAAACGCCTTGCCCCACACATGTATTGTGCGGCTGAATTTAGAAGCGAACTACCTTCGTTGTTTGTTGAGCAGTGTTTTTAATTAATCTTTTTATGTTTTATGCTGTATCTGACTAAGTTTTAGTCAATTTTCTACCACAAAAATTTTCCTAGTTATCAAGCCTCAGCCTGGGCTTGTTCTTAAATTGTTCTTAAATTTTGGACGATTTGAGCCTCGTTGTTTTTATAAAGTTGTTCTTATTAAAAAAGCGTGGACTGTTATTCAACCGAGTATCCCTTAAAAAGTGCTACTACAATAAAATTTCGACATCTCCAAAAAGAAATATGTGCACTTGAAACTGGTCATTGGTTGTGCTCACACCTATCTGTACAGATCAAATTATGATTTTAGTCCGTATAGCAAACATATCAGCATCAGAAGTAACGGCTTTTTTGTCCGCCATGCATTACAGATTTATGTTCGTTTTGAGCCCGCGATCACTGCGGCAACACACTAAAGAATTATATCGAGCTGTGACGTCATTTTCTCAACATACCTGCTCGAATCTGCAGAAGTAACAGAGTCTTTTACTCATCTGATGCGTCTGAAATGTCTAGCTCTTCATCTAGCGACGAATACAAGAGTTGAATTCGTCCATCAGTTAAGAAAATGACGTCACATGTTATAGCACTGCCTGGCCTCGGAAATGTGTCACCAGACAGCGGGAACATGGCGGTTCAATGACGGACAATGAAGGAGTTGTTTTAAACGTAAAATAACAACACGTTCCTTCAAAATAAAAGGATAAGAATTGGAGAGATTTTATTTTAGGAAACAAAGTAGCAAAGAGAAAAAAATAGTAGAAGTTTCATCGTAGTAGCACTTCAAGTAATGATCCGAGTAAGAACAACTAAGATAACAAAAGGCTTGCGGCAATTCGCTTTAGACCAATTTTCCTGCGGTGGATTTATTCAAACCCGGCCAAAATGCGGTTTAACGTGCGCTGGTGCTTGAGAGATTTAAATAAGACTGGTCATGAAGTTTTTTGCGGCATTTTTTGGGAACATAATTGCTACACTAATCAATTTCTCCTAAGTAATTGAATATTTGAATTAAATTTCAAACGTTTGTAATAGAAATTGCCGCCGAACGTTTTAACGCGTATCATGACTTAAAATCTCTTTGTATAAACGAAAATCTGTCTTAGTTTTTATGTTTTACGTTTTCTTGTAAAGGCAAGACAGCCGGTGCTGAGTACTGGACAACCTGGTCATCCTGTGTAGTGCATAATGGAAGGTGTGGAAACGGAACACAGTTTAGGATCCATCTGTGCGGTACGGCTAATCTCACCGACAAACCTTGTACAAAATTTCAAGAAAAACGGAACTGTTCTGTTCCATGTCCAGGTATGTAATGGTCGCTTGAAATGAAAGTGAAATGCTGCAATAGTTCAATTCCAAACTAGAAATGACTTAAATAGATTAGAATTTGTTTCTAAAACTCGTTTAGAGGTAGAACGGTGATTTTACGTTATGTAAAGGTTATCGGCCTTCAACTTAGGGTTAATTTATGTGATTTATTCCCCTCTGGCAACGCACGAGAGGAGTAAATCACATAACCCCGAGCTGGAAGCCGATAAACGGCTTAACGTACTTATTTTTTATGATTTGGGTGCAGCGTTTGTTCGAGGGCAGCATTTATTTAATATGCTGTTTATTTTTTTTAACAACCAACCGTAACTTTACTTCAAAAAGCATGAAAAATGATACAGTTCTTTTTTCTGGGTGTACCGATCAAGCTTGACAGCTTTAAAACTACACCTCAGTGTTTATTCGAGGGCGGCGTTTTTTAATATTTTGGTTCACAAGTGCCGCGTTTATTCGAGGGCGGCGTTTATTCGAGAAAACACGGTATTTTTTACATTAGAAAATTTGCTAATTCCAATATATTACAGATCAAATCAGTCTCTATACAAGGTAAGAAACACGAACATGGGTTAAAACTTTAACCTTGCATGGGTTGGTGCCAACCGGCTTTTGAACAACTGGGATTGCTGTCTCTGCCACAGAATACTGCATCGTATTAATATATTAACTCCAATTCTTCAACTCTATTTTTGTTTTAATTTAGTGGCTGGAAACTGGACAGATTGGGTGGAGTGGGGCCCTTGTAATACAACATGCGGAAATGGTACGCAGAGACGTTTTCGTTCATGTACCAATCCTGTACCACTACACGGTGGCACAAACTGTACAGGGGAGAACGAACAATCGCGCGAGTGCCAGGTACCTTGTCCAGGTAGGGTGCTTTATATTTTAAAGTTAATCTTGTGAAACGGAAAATATTTGAAGAATTTTTAAAAGTATTTAAAAATCCCTAAACAGCTCCAATGCTTTGCCATCTAATTTTATAAACTAATTGCGATTTTGAGACGCCAACACCACAAAATATTGACGGCTAGTTGGGAGAAAATATATTC
>JAOCPT020537667.1:0-11416 GCA_026546935.2 Palythoa grandiflora | reverse complement strand
TACTGAGAATACATCAACCTGTGTGCAACATGGTTTTAAAGTAAAATGCAATGAAACTATATTTTAAAGTGATGTTTCTTTTGTGCTATAATAGTTTATCCAATTATAAACTCCACGTGAAAATTTTCTTAGATTTAAAAACAAAAATGTTTTAACTAGAAGGGAATGAATGAGTGAACTAGGAAGAAAGAAATTCGCTTACTTATGAAGATATGGTCGATTTTCAAAGTTTAGCCAATGAGATTAACGGTTTTACAATATCGCAGTTAGCACCATTCTGCATTCCATTGCCGTTGACCTCTCTAGTTCATACTCGGATCGTTACTCAAGCACGTACAGACTTGTGTTCCATGAAAGGAAATTTACCTATCCTCTTTTCCAAAAATGGAAAATTATACCAATCCTATAAAAAGTAGGTTTGCAGCACATATACGAACATTTTACAGTCGTGCGAGCTAAGACTCTAAAATATTGTCACGTGAGATAAAGTGTGATGGGTCGATTGGCTAATATTAAGGCAATGCCCACTTATTTCCAGTCCTGAGTTTTAGTCAAGTTTAAACTTAAGATAATGACTTAACTACTAAAATGATTGACCGGAAGAAGATATGGCATGGGACTAAGTTTACACAAATTTTACAGTTAAGAGGCTCTGACTGGGAAACAGATGCAGAACCTGAAAATGGAAGGGATTGAGAAAATTGACTTGATACTCAGTGTGCAGAGTCCTACAGTTGCCAATTTCTTCTATTTGGGTAAAACTACCTGGCACCATCACGGGGGTCAACAGCAACAACAACAATATGCTTTTTTGACATACTTTTTGGTATTGTCAAGGCTCCGCTTTTAGGTGTTTTACCAGTTTCTTAGTCAGAGGTTATTAGAGTAACAGAAGATAGTCAAACTGACTTTACGACAGCATCATTGCGGCGTGAAGTTGAAATACGAATATGTTCGAATAGTAAAGGACAGCCGATCCATTTGAATCGTTTTGTTTGATGCTAATAATTCGTTCTTCAACTTGAAATATTTCATTTCGTAACGGCGAACGTATCCTGTAGCCCATGAACAAACTTACAAGAAATGCAAGTAAATTTTTAATCTCGATTTCGTAATAATTTAGATGTTTGTATGATTAGTAAAGTATAAAATTTTAGTGGTTTGCTCTTGTTTTGTTGAACTCCGTTTTGTACTACGTGGAAAACCAACGAAAGGTTCATCAATTTTAACACTGTGACTCTGTCACAGTTTAAGTAAACTCTCCTAAATACGTGTGTCTGGTGTATTTGTTCGATGCTTGTTCTCGAATGGGGATATTTTTCGTGCGTGTTTTCTTTCAAAGAAATAATTAACTTTCTCTCTCTTCGGGATTAGCACAAGCAAGAGATCCACGAATGGAAGCAATGAAGGAAATGATGGATAGAATCAAAAGTGGAAAAGTTCAGCTAAGATCAACCAGAGCTGTAAGTGTCGTAGTGTTGTTGGCGAAGCAGCTTGAGAAGTTTCGTGTTAAATACCTTAGGAAGGAAGTATCAACACTCGCAGTCGCCGGACTGCTAAGTATAATCAATGAGCTCTATGAGCTACCTCATTAATTTCTTTACTGTCGCCTTTTGACAATTTTCAGCAGGTTTTATTACTAAACTGCTTTTCAGGTCAAAGTATGAATGAATTTAACATGGCTTTGACCCCAACAGCAAGGCAGTCTTCTTTCACTACTATTTCGGCTCTTCACTGAGGCAACCATTCGTATCTGTGTCTGTATTGAAGTCATTAACTTAACAAATCCTACAGGAGTTTTAAAACGATTTGAGTTGTAAATTGAAAAGTAGGAGTCAGGTGCCTTGTGATGTCCATGTTTACTCTGCTAGATCACTATACAGGGGTTTCAACAAGATTTGAAGTTGGAGTTGTAAATTGAAAAGTAAGAATGTTGAAGGTTGTTTAAACCGTTTGAGCGGGGCTTTCAACATTATTGAATACGCGCATGGCGTCCCTGTCTACGGAAAACAATTGGTTAGGGGTTGATATTAAATACCAGACTTCTCACGCAGTTTTGTTAAAACAAACTCGAAGTAAATGTTGAAAGTGTTTGCCCATTCAGTGTTTAGGTATCGTTCAATGCAATTTGAAAGCCGAATTTTTCTCTGTTGTTATCTACGACTTCGTAAGGCTGAATTATCATAGTAACAAATCAAAAACCCCTCTTTTAAAAACAACTTGTATGATGCAGTTTTGTTTTGGCGCGCTTCTGACTCCCTTGTCTTCTTAACTTTAAGGTGGCCAGAGATCGTATTTCAATTTGAGAAAAAAAGGCCAATGTCTTGATTACAGACGTCAAAGTTTTTGTATTAGCGTCTCCAGTTATAATAACTAGAATGAAATTCGTGCAGGGTTTGTAATAAGAATCTAAGTAGGTGGCAAAAGTTTAGGAGGAGGCCGGTTAACAGAAAATGAGTGAGCTGAAAATTGATTTCTTAGTGGGGCTGAGGCATTCCTAAACTGCTGTTGATAAAATATTGTTACTGAGAAGCAGGCAAAATCTCCTCACACTTCAAGCAAACATTTAAAAATTTCAAACCCTACCCGTTCAGCTGTGGTATTATTATGTTAATCAACGTACAGTTTTACTCAGTTTCTCTATCAAAGTAGGTGGAGAATTCAAGTAAAGAAGCCGGCGAAATTCGAGCTTTTTTTTAGCGTGGAACAATAACTGTTGTTTATTCACCGTATGTTTTAAACAATTACAACTTACATTTCTATTAATATTTTAGTTCTGGCTACCTGAAACAACCATATGGGCTATACAAACCAGGCAGCCAAACTCCACTTAACTAACATAACAGAGAACAAAACTATATAAAATAACACACAGAGCATTATGCAGATATGGTGTTTATAGCAGACGTAGCAGAGAAATGTAATGGCTTTTTCAAAGCCAATGTAATTTCCAATTCATTTTCTCAGTAAATTAATAGCTTCATTTAGTCTGGCTTTGCATGTTTTAATGGAGAGAGTTTTTAAATCTGCATCAAGTGAGTTCCATATTTTTGCGTCAGAAAACTTTATGCGCGTTTAGAAGAGAGTCTTATATCATAGTTACGTACTTTGCTTATTGAAATTGCTAGGTTGTCTGAATGAGGTGCACTGAATGAGTTTTGTATTGCAGTCAACAGAGTCAGATGAGCAAGAAACCGCTCCAGGAATATCGGAGCTAGGCAGTATGTTGGTTAGTACCTATGCTATTTTGTGTTTTGAGAATATTAAAACTCAATTTATTCTTAGTGATAGTCGAAGGCTTTGAAAGTCGCTTATTATGCAGCATTGTTAGGGTAACAGACCTTTTACAGGTCTTGTTCACGTGCCTAGATACCACACAGCAACATGCAGCTGGTGAGATGGCTAACCATGCAGTGCTTTCATGTGTTGAGAGACGCAGAACGAAGTGGTGAGTGTCTACAGAATCGTCAACGTTTTGGAAATAGTATTACAACAAGAAGCCACCGAAATGTAGAAAAAATTGGAGAATCAACCTGGTTTATTTATCCTATTTGATTTGGCTACGATAAACCAGACTCGTTTTCTAAGTTTGTATAAATTTTGGCTCCTTTTTATCGCAAATCTACCTCAAAAATGTCGATAATCTTTTAAACACTCATGGCTTTGAATCTTTTTCTCACATGAAAGCACTGGTTAGCTTGCTCACCAGTTGCACGTTGCTATGGTTTCTAGGCACGTGACCAACTGGAAAGGTCCAATAGTAATACGTGAAAAGAAAAACTGTAACAATGAAAATCGCGTAACATTTTTGTTCAGTTTTTACTGAAAGTCAAAGTTTTGGAGGGCGAAACTATCCATTACCAAAAAAATTTAAGTTTTAAGTTTTAAGTTCCGGTATGCTTGAGTTTATATCATTTCGAAATGTCGTATTTTGCCTTTTAAAATCATTTTACGTACTCTCTATATTTTAAGAGTAAGAGAAAGTTTAACGTAAGTAAAGAGTCCCTGTATTGTATGCGTTGCTAAAAGATGCCCTTTTTACGAAAAGAAGCTCTGTCTAACAGAAAACAGTTCCTTCCTTTTAGCGCTTATTTTTTCGTTTTTTGTGGTTACTGCCCATAAGACGGTGGCCACTATGTCATCGGGATGTTAAATGAATAAATATATAAATAAGTAAATAAGCAAATAAGTAAAAGTGAAAACTTGCTTGACGCGCGAGGTATGCTGGGATTTCAAGTTTTCGGTCTGGCCTTTTCAGGTGCTCAGTGCGTTGAATATCGAGTGAAATTACACTTTGTTTTCTTGTTTATAATGTAAGGATATGTAAGATTTTTAGCGTAGATTTTCCTGCAGGCAGCTTCTGCCAATCCTTAAGAGTCTTGAGAAGAAATATATCTTCTTAATTTCTACAAGATTTAGGTGGATAAGACGAGAAGTGGAAAAAACAGTGGAGACATACATGTATCACTCGATATTTAAGACTTTTCGGTGCCTTTTTAAGACAAAGAAACCATGAAAGCTTGGAAAGTTGGTGTCAGTTTAATTATAAAATTGTTGATATTTTTTTTTTTCCATCCTAATATTAAAATCAATGCATTTTATTTTTGTGGTAATGAAGATGACCACAACGACTTGAAGAGTTGATTTGTTGTGTGCAGCTGTTATCATTATTCCTTTACTTGCATTTGACCTTCTTTAGATTTTAATATGTTATTTGAACTTTGTTTACATCAAAGTCTTGTACTTTTATCTTTTAACTTCCTAAATTTTTGCAATTTTATTTCTTAAATCCGTTATAAAAAGTATAGAGCCGATGTCAGTACAGGTTTTTTAGCAAGGTATAAAGCACTTCGGTTTTCACATAATTCATAACAGAGTAAACAGAATTTAGTTGATTATGCAACGTCGCACGAGACTTTTCATGACGAAAGTTTTTGAATATGCGGCCGGAAATGTAAGTATGCTGTAAGGATTTTAAACTTAAGCGTTCTAAACTGTTGCGCAAATTTATGCCTTTTTGTACATAAAAAATTTGTTTTTATAAAAATGCGCATAATCTCTTTCAATTCCTATTAGAGGGCAATTAACAAACACCTTCGGGAGGCATATAAATACAACAATTGATCAATAAACAACTTTCTTTGGAATACAAAAGCCCTATACTCTAATATTCTAATTAATAAAAGCAGTAGCCACATGTAGTCGATGAGTGTCTGTTTTTCAGAAATCTATGAACAGTGGAAGAATGGAACCGTCCTCTGCCCCTGGAACTGATGAGCCTGCTTGCGCGTGGAGCAATGTTAAGTTGAAGAAGACCCAACCTTCACGAACTGCATCCCACACAGAGGACACTGCCCAAAGTGGTGAACTGGAAAAGGTAACCCTCCGGAAGCCAAGAAGTAGGTCTACAGGCGACCTTGTTGGTAATTCTTCAACAGACTCTGCCACAGCTGAGCTCAAGAGGATTCTGGAGAGGAAAAGGGCAGCTGCTGAACCAGGTGAATATTTTTAGCAGTGTCAGACAAGTTTTGTCAGTTACTCATTTGGTTATTACAGTTGAAGATCAACTGAAACGTTTTGCTCAACTGCTTTTACCGACCAGTTTTTGATTTAGCTCTTATAGTTCTTTCTTCTGTGTTTGCATTTGAGTTTTTTCTTTTTCTTTCTTCTTGAGGTTTTTCGCCGTAGTACTACTACTACAACTAGGGCGGCCTCAGCCAAACTGCACGTGCTGAAGCCCAGTCATATAGGCATGCATCCCTCTTGAGGGTGTCCACAAGTGATTATGAGGGTCTTCCCGGACGGCGCTTGCCTTGGGTTGGCTCGTATAAAATAAGGAGAGGTGGTGCAGAGGGAGCTCTACATGCACTGAAAGTAGCCTTGAAGATAGAATCTCCTTCAAGCGACTTTATCTGATATCTTTAGGAGGTCTCCATAAAGGGCACTAAATTAGAGATGTGGTCCCGCAAATTGACATTTAGTACGACCCGTAACATGCAGATGTACGAGTCGTCAAGCGACTTCTACAGTGAGTCATTCATTGCTCAACACAGGAGTACAGCTTCTACAGTTGCTCAGAAGAACATGGTATTGAGTCCTCTTGAAATACATTAGACCTTCCCACCTAAGGCTTTATGGAACTTCGTACCTTGGGTTGTAGAGTTGCCTTAGTACTTTAAGAATATTCGTAATGTATAATAGCCTGGTTTACTGATCACCCTTTCTGTCTGTCAGGGACTGAATTGCACAGAGGGCCGCTCAATGTGGTTAGACCGAAAAGGTTTTTGTGTTTCCTTGCTAGGCACTCAATGCCAGAGTACAAACCCTCGGAGTCAGATTAAGATCGATAAATCTCAGCTAACGTGCGAGTCCAGGATCTAATCCCGAATCCATAGAGGTGGAACTGGTGCAAGCGTTAACCTCTCAGCCATCCCTGCTGAGTCTCTTCATGCAAGCGTCAAGAGCGAATCATCGCTGTGAGGGACTTGTTAAATGACAGCTTGCACAGATTGACTTTGGGCTGGCAGTTTTATCGTCATCTTTAGTGGTGTAGATTAATTGCTAAAAAAATTGAATAGTCGCAACCACGTGTGAACTTATAAAATAGTAAATCGTTCTCTGGCTAATTTCTTGTTAAAAATTACAAGCTTTTGGTTGTCAGTCTACAGCCTCTAACAAGTCTTGTTAAAGGCTGTAGACTGACAACCGAAAGCTTGAGATTGTTTCAAAATTCTTTAGCTAGGGAAAGATTTTACTATTTTGTAGATTAATTGTGTCAGTTACTTATTTCTGCTTCTCCTTTAGATCTCCCGAGTGAAGAGCGCCCATTCAGCCCTACAAAGGATAGCGAGTCTTTTGATAACCGTGACAAAGAAGCAAGTAAGAAACATTTTGGACCGTTTTACATTGACGATTTGATTTAAGTACCTAGTAATGTATGTATGGCTAGTGTTGTCTGTTTAATGTGTATATATCGGAACAACAGATTTATCCGACTTGATGGGAAATCTATTTATAACCAACAACTTTTGGAAAAAGGATTAGTGACAGTCGGGGATCTGTTTGATGAGAAAGGAATATTAAGACACGGGAAACAGCTCTTTGCAAACAACTGCTCACCTATAGAAAACTATCTGATATTCTGTTTGTTTAATGCGATTCCATTAGAATGGCGCAATAAAATGAAATAATTTGGAATACAAAACCGTGAGTTCGTGATTCTTAATCAAAATTCAATTTATGTGATCATAGGAGGGGAAACAATAAGTTACCAAATTTCCAGTCTAAATCAATATATAAAAGGCTTGTGTCAGAAAAAGCCACCACACCCAAGGCTGTGACTAGATACTCAACTATTTACAACAATGAAGGTTTTCAACTAGAATGGAAAAAATTTTTTGTATTACCTTTTGAAACAACTTTGCACACTAAACTACGAGAATTCCAGTTTAAGATTCTTAACAGAATACTATCTACGAATAGCTTACTCTTTAAATTCGGAAAAATTGATTCTCCTCTCTGCTATTTCTGTAAAAAAGAAAATGAAACACCAGAACACTTTTTTTTATCCTGTCTAATCGTTCGCGAATTCTGGAATGAAGTTTATTTAACGTTAAAGGATCTCAAAATAACTTTACGCCCTTTGGATAATAAAAGATATTTTCTTTGGATTTATGAAAAAAGGGAACATATCCTTTTAACAAAGCATTTCATTTTATACGGAAAATTTTTTATTCAGTACTGTAAAATCAGCAAAACCCCATTATTGCAACAACTTTTTATAAAACGAATAAAATTGTCATATGATATAGAATATATGATTGCAAAAGAAAAAATAACCATGAATACCACAACAAAAAATGGGACGCCATCTCTCAAGTAATTAAAAACAAATAACTGCCTCTAACTAATTAACTAACAAACAAACAAGGAAAAAAATATTTTTGCTATTTTCTTACACGATACGAATGCATATGATTTTATTTATTTTTAATCGCTGTAATTGTTTATAATTGTATTATTATTTATTGTATATGTCTTCATTCTTTTTTTCTTGTTCTTCTATATGTATTAAACAAAAAATGTAATGAAATATATGAAAAAATAAAAAAAATCGGAAAAATAGAAAATCATGAGTTCGAAAGGCTTTAGAAAAATGTGACGTCAAGACCAGGACGCACAATGGAGTTTACAAGAAAATAAGAATTATCTGTTGAAACATTTCTTCAACAAACTTGAAACTTGGCACCAACATTGTAATCGTAGAAACACATTCAACTATTACAACTTCGAGGCTGCTATAGAAACACATTAAGTTGCAGGCCTCTCATTTCTAAAAGTGAAAATTTCCCTTTTTTCTGTAACCAAACATTTTTCATTCAAACAACTTAGTTAGCTGACATCAACTGTGGTGGACACTATGCATGATGAAAAACACAAAGCTTCAATTTTGTCTTAGAGTGCCAAAAACATTTTTTGTTTCAGAGGGAACAAGGAACTGGGACGTAGTTTGTTGTCATAGTAACAATGTAATATACATCATTAGATGCGTTTTTGTCCGTAAAACCACTACAGTCTGCAAACTGTCAGGATCATTGAACATTTGTTTCTGGAAATAACTAATTAATGTTTTGTGATTTTACCTCGTTTACTGTTAATATCTCGGGAACCAAACAAGCTATTTCAACAAAAAAAAACCATTTTTCTTCATTTTCAAAAGCCTTTCTAACTGACGATTTTCTGTTTTCGGACATACACACTTTAAGCTAATACGAGTGTTTTTCTTGTCGAGTAACTTTTGCCATAAACTCAGAACACGAAATTTACCATAAGTAGTTTATAGTGATGCGTGACAAAATAAAACGGGCGATGTGCTTGGTTGAAATTTTTTATCAATGGTTTTATCACCTGGATGTCTTCCCTGAATGTGTAATAAAAAGCATTACTATTCAATTTTCATACACTGCACGAATTCTTGCAAAAGCCCCGTGCGTTACTGAGAATTTGCGTTCATTAGTAGTGAACTCGTGCAGGTAAATTGCGATAATTCATTCGCTGAGTGCGTTAACCTCTAATTAGTGAATAACTGACACGAAAATGCAAACACTGCACTTTATCAGAAGTTTAAAACAGAAGATATAGAAATGTGAACCTTTTCTTTTGGCACACCCGTACCGACTGACACTGACAAATTAGATCAGAGAAAATCGCAGCGTAAGATTTTAGCTAGGTTTTTTATTAACTGCAAAGCTTCTCTCCTTCACCTAAAATGAGCGACTAAACGCTTTTCTCCACATAAATTTAGAAATCTTTCTTCCCTCCCTCATGGCCGGATCCCAGTTTTGAACTTCAGATTTCTGGAGCATTCACAGAACCGTGACTGGGCTATTTGAATTTTACAAATCTAACAAAATCTTAATGTGCTTGATTTTTGCTAGGGACTCATGAAAGTGAAAATGAAGCAACAGGAAGTTTAGACAGCCTTAATTATTCACAAGACCAGACTGATCCACAAGCCCAATTGATGGAATCTCGGAATAAGGAAGAATCACCATCAGAACCTCTTGATTCGGCACCAGACTCTCCAACTGGTCGCACCGCTGATGCTTAGGGAGAGCTTGGGAGGAGATCAAACTTTGGACCCCGATAGGAACCCAGGAGGAGTCCTAAATGGACCGTATTTCGCTATGACGCCACAAACTAAAGAAGAGCACAAAAGCATTAAGTCCGTTTGGATTATATATTTGGTTTATTTAGCTATAGCCAATCAGTGATGCACAGAAATGAAAGAACTAGATTAGGGAAAATTAGGTTTTTTAAAAAATAGCTTCAAAAGAAGAAAAAATTGTAAACTAAGTACGAAAACATTCCTCGTGGGACATGGTTTCACTTGTTAAACTTGAAATCGCGTGAATCTTAAGCTCTCTCTATTGTACATGTAGGTAACCAGGAACAATTTTTTGTAGTAGGTTTTGCAATTTAACGTGGGATATTTAAAAGACACAGATTTTACATGAAATGTTAATTTAAGGAATTTCAGAAAACTATTTTATAGCTTTTGACGTGTTTTGCATTCAGATATAAAGCAAAGCTTTATTTAAAAGATATATTAATGTTTTATATTTAAATTTGACAGAACTTTTAAAGTTAAAGACTAATGAAGTACAAATTAAATGGAACCCGATTTTTTCCTCCTCCCATTAGAGGCGTGCTATTAAAATCTAGACCCAACTTTTGAAAGTACTCTGTTCGACTGAATAACGTTGCGTACCATCCAAGAGATCAGTCAAGATGTATGTCAACAAGGCGACAGGGACTGGTTAGATTTCAGAGGAGGAGATGGGGGTCCTTCAATAATGTTCTGGAAAGAACGGTTGCACAAAGAGCCCTCCTGAACCTAATACACTGTAAGAAGTTTAAAGTAGCACTTTAACTTAAATGGTTTTGACAATATTTTGCACAGTTGCATTTATGAAACAAAACACAGGTTTGTTAAGAAATGATCCAGCTTAAAGTCTTTCAAAGTGATTGAATAAAATGGCTTTTATGCACAAAAAGTTTCTAAATGCAACACAGTGAAGAGGTTGTGAAGTGGTAGTGTTTCTTTGCAGAGTGTTTCATCATTGCGGTCGTCAGTGGCAGACTCACTCTCAGTATTAACCAGACTGTACCTTATGTAAGGGCCATCACTCTTAATTGATTTGTGATTCTCTTGGTTAACAGTCTTTCAGTAGTAAATGGTTTGAACCCAGGAGTAACACTGGTTATGTTGCGTGATCGACCAGGTTAGTGTAGTCCTTAGAAGCGCTGTAAATGGTTTGAACCCAGGAGTAACAGTGGATCATGTTGTTTGATTGTCCAGGTTAGTGTAGTCCTTAGAAGCACTGTAAATGGTTTGAATCCAGGGGTAGCAGTGGATCGTGTTGTGTCATTGTCCAGGTTAGTGTAGTACTTAGAAGCTATGTAAATGTTTGAACCCAGGAGTAACAGTGGATCATGTTGTGTGATCGTCCAGGTTAGTGTAGTCCTTAGAAGCACTGTAAATGGTTTGAACGCAGGAGTAACAGTAGAGTGTTGTGTAATCGTCCAGGTTAGTGCAGTACTTAGAAGAGCTGTAAATGGTTTGAACCCAGGAGTAACAGTAGATCATGTTGTGTAATCGTCCAGGTTAGTGTAGTCGTGAGAAGCACTGTAAATGGTTTGAACGCAGGAGTAACAGTAGAGTGTTGTGTAATCGTCCAGGTTAGTGCAGTCCTTAGAAGCACTGTAAATGGTTTGAACCCAGGAGTAACAGTGGATCATGTTGTGTAATCGTCACGGTTGTGTAGTCCTTAGAAGAGCTGTAAATGGTTTGAACGCAGGAGTAACAGTAGAGTGTTGTGTAATCGTCCAGGTTAGTGCAGTCCTTAGAAGCACT
>JAOCPT020537619.1:0-11418 GCA_026546935.2 Palythoa grandiflora | reverse complement strand
AGTGGTAGAAAACCTTATAAGACACTCTTCTTTATATAATAAACCCTGTTTATCTACCCTTAAAGTGGCTGCAAGTTACCATAGGCTTGCATATGCAGAACTTGTGAATTTCTCTCTCTCAGTCACATCCTTGGGAAACTGGGCTTGTCTGCTGGTTAGCTGTGCCATGTTGATGAAGCCCAATAAGGTTGAAACAGCTATCTAAGGCTGCTAACACTCAGGCTTATTTTATTTAAGAGTAACCCATTAGGCTGGCTAAAATCTGCCTTTGGCTGGTTAAATCGATCTTACTGAGCCAGTTGGAAAAAAATTGTAATTTCGTACCCTGCATAATTTATTAATAGCTGCCAAAGCTACCTTTAAAAACTTGTAGTTTATTTCTATATAGCACTATATACCTAGTTCCTAAAAGACCAAAGCATATTTCACAATTTATTTATAATCAGTATTTTAATTTATGCTTCACTCCAATCCTGTCGAGCTGCACTGGACTCTGCCTTTCAAGTTTTTTCAAAAATTTGTATTCAAACAGTGTATGCTCTCAGAAGGATGTACTATTTGTCGTTGGCTGCTTAGTGTCGTCATTTCAGGTGTATATTTTAAAACAACTTTATTCAACTGAGGAAAATTTGCTCTATCTCGTTAAGTTAAGCTTTTTTAAACAACCCAAAGATTTTCAAATTGTAAGCTATGCGGTTTCAATACAAAATCTTGCAGTAGGGTTCTCACGACAATACCAGCAACCTGCAGAATTCTACTGGCTGTTTGGACGAAGGTAACCGCTTGTACTCGTAGTGCCTGTAAATTTGTCATGAAATTAAAAACTTTGCATTTGAGAGTAAATTATGGCCGCCAGCTGAAATTTGTACTGAGAAGTGTGGTGTGCAGCATGCTGTGTTTTTGTTACTTAGGTTAGAGCTCACTTATGTCTTTTCCAGGTCATCGAAACTTGCAGGTAAGGCTCGTTGAACCTTCATCTAAATCTCTCAATTCGGGCGATGTGTTTGTTCTGGTGCTGCCAAAGGAAGTTCACGTGTGGAATGGAAAAGATTCAACTATCCTCAAAAAAGCCAAGGTATTTATTTTGGTAAAAACTTTGTGTAGTTGTGAAACTGAGATTATAAGACTAGAACACTAGCAAAGGTGATTAAAATTGTTTTTAATATAGGTTTTTGCTCGCCGATTCTAAAGACCGTGTTACACTGCGCAATTTTTTTCAGCTTCTTGTTTCGCAATGCTTGAAAACTTTCGCGTTGCAAGTTGCCAATATTTGGTTTTACACTACAACACGATCTGAGCAACTTAACGTGTTAACATAACGTAAATGTGGCCTGTTGCCTTTTCTCCTGCTTTGTTCCATCTTGTAGCAAATATTGAAAATGAAATAAAACAAAAATAAAACTGCATCGTTTTTAGCCGTACCCAGAGCTCCTCGGAATGAAACATGAAGTGTGCGCACGTGTTTTTGGACAAACTGTCTTAAAATTGCGATAAAAGTTGCCGGAGGGGTGATACACTGTGCAGTGATGTTGCCAGTCGCTGCAATCTGTTGTGAAAAGTAGGCAGGCCTATGTTCTACTTCATGCAACACTTCGACAACAAAACGATTGCGAGACAACCTATGTTACACTGTGCAATTCTCCAGCAACTTGTATCGCAACGGCATTACGAGACAAGTTGCTAAGAAAATTGCGCGGTGTAACACGGCCATAAGTGTGAATGGACCAAGTGCTAATTTAAGTAAGCTGCCTAGACAGGCTATTTACAGTGTAACTTTCTTTGTTATATCTCTTGTTCTTTGTTCCTATTGTTATATGACGTTGACTGTGCACAGATAACAAAAGGCTTTCAAATGTAAACGAGCAAACTACCAATAGACCAACGAAGCATCACACCGAAGATAAAAGATCATAGCTGTTACCCTGCTTCCAACATGAAACAAAGCAGTGCTCATTGCAATCGTCTTTGTACTTTGCTAAGTTTCATAATCAGTCCACTCTGCTAACTTACGTAACACATACCCAGTTCAGCGTTTTAGGGCGTTTTAGGGCGTTTTAGTGTGGACAGTTGAAAACGGTATGAAAATGGTAGTGTTAGACGTAGATCAATCGATGCATTTTCAATGTTGTGGAAAACGAAGCCAAATGAAAACGCATTAATATGGACAGGACCTTTATTTTAAAATATGGTAAAAGTTGGCTGGAATGAGGCCGTTTCTACTGTCACAGTGATATTTAAAATCGTTAAAAACAGTTTAAAACCGACTAAGCTTTCGCCGTCTACGGCTTCATCAGAGTGAAAATGAAATCTGATGCAGCCATAGACGGCGAAAGCTTAGTGTTTTAAACTGTTTTTAACGGTTTTAAATATTTCAGTAGAAACGGCCTCATTCGAGCTAACTTTTACTCTATTTTACAATTAATATGCTCAGTGAAGGACAATTTTCTTAGAAGGACCTTTATTTTTGTTAAATGAGGGGAATGAAAAAATAACCAATTTTAAATTTTACCAGGGGACCGAAGTTTCTACCATCGTTGTTAAGCAAAAAGATCTTGGATGCAATGCCAAGAAAGCTCACGTTATTGAACAAAATAAAGAAATGATTGACGCACCAACCAAATCCTTCTGGAAAGCTCTTGGCGGCAAGCCAAACAAAATAACAGGTAAATGCAAACCTTGTATGGAGAAGGGCAGGTTTTTTTGGATTCGGTTTTTTTTATAACCCTGAATTTTTTTTTTCTTTGCTTGTACGTTACAAGTGTAGGATATATTTTTGCACTTGAAAGTTGTCCAAGAAGTTTCTGTTTGGAAAGAATGCCTAACCACAATTACATTTTTTAGTTTTTATCGTTTGTTGTATTTGAGGGAGGATGGTAGGGATCAGGGTTAGTGGTGATATTTAGGGGTTAGGGTTAATCTGGGGTTAGAGTAAATTAGGGGTTGGGTTTAATTAGGGGTTATGTAGTTAATTTGAGGTTAGAGTAAATTAGGGGTTTGGGGTAATAAGGGGTTAGCAGAGTTAATTAGGGGTTAGAGTTATTGCTTCGTAGCCGTCAGGCGACCAGCATTACTATTCGTGACAAGAGTCGATTTTTCAGTGGACGATATTGGCAATTTTGAACACGAAATACTTTGCAGTCAGCGGCGAAACCTTTTTTTTTCAGTCACGTGTTCGCGCACGCGTTCGTTTGAACGTTTCAGCCCAGGTTGTGAAAGCTGTGGTTGTTGGAAAACTTACGTGTACTATGAAATAGAGGAATTAGTAAACAAAATGTAAATAGAAATTATGCTCTACTGAGGCTAGACTATGTAACCGTGATAAAGAATCTCTTTGCAAACAGACCGGAAACTGAAAGACACCCATGCATAAACATAGCTGCAATTAAGTATTAACCCGGGACCTTGTGGTTAGAAGGCAGAGATCTTACCACTGCGCTGCGCTAACCACGCCACCGTTGAAGACATTAATAGTATTGTTTTATTTTGTTTGTTAATATTATTGAACAATTGTTATATTAAAAGTTCGAAAGAGCAACTCTGGGGAATAGATACGAAATCTTTGTGATTTTAACGTGTTGTTTTGTCTAACAGACGGTAAATCCGTGCCTACCAATGAGGAACACGAGAAAGGTTTGACAGCGACAAATCTCGTGTACAGAGTGAACTGTAGCCGTGATCCACCAGAACTTCTCAGACGAAAGGACATGTGTGGCAAGATCCTTAGTGAAAAATTTTTGGACGATGCTCAGGTATGAAAGATCATTCGAAAACAGCTTTATCTTTAGGAGCAGACGAGTAGCACTGATGGTAAGCGCGCTGCCTTGGAATTGTGCTGGAGGTCCTCAGTTCTATTTTCAGTGACTCTAATCCATGTAGATTTAGCATTAAATACCCATAAGACGGAACACTGACAGAGGAAGAGGGTAAAGGGAGCACCGCCGGCTTCCTTTGATACCAGTTATTGGAACTGACAGAACTACTGACGTTAAATAAATTTATTACCTTTACTTTCAAACTCTACTATTTTGGAAGTTAACTGGAAATGGTCGATTCTAGGACAAAGTAACATCATATTGAAAAGCTTGCTTTTCCTAACTTGGTTTTACCTTTCACAGTGGACTTAATGTCCACTGAGGCGCAGTTTGGGTATCACGTTACTTCAATCAGCATCAGTTTCAACTATGTTTGCGCTGTTTAAAAATATTACATAGCTTAAAAGTCTACACTCACCTATGTGACGTCATGTCTTGTTTTTGCTCTATTATTAAGAAATTTGTGGAATAAGTTACAAAAGTTTTGGAGAAATGACTACTTCGGAACCTTAATGGCGTCACTGAGTAAGTATTGTACATGAGTCCTGTATTTACACATTTTCTTCATATTGTGTGGCTAGGCTTACGTGTTGGACTTCGGGACAGAGGTGTACCTTTGGCTTGGACGCAATTGCCCCAAAGCAGCGCGCATACATGGTACTGGGCTAGCACAAGAGATTTTTAAAGACAAGTTCAAGTATACAAGCGTAATAAGTCCATTGGACCCGACTAAGAAAGCTAAAGTTGCGCTCAAACCAGTAGAAGTAGAAAGGCCAAAGTGGGCACTGTTAGGGCGTATGACTCAACGATCAGAGACTGTTCTGTTCCGAAGTAAGTTTACCGACTGGCCCGACCACAATATCGACTACACAAAGGACTTTGTTAAAAGACCTCTGAGTGGAAGCTTTGTCACCCTTAAAACAAATGTCGAAGAGGTGAGAACTTATGTCACACGAATCTGCATACCATGGGCCGTAGTTCTACACTTAGAGGGAACCCACGGCTCTGTTATGAATATTCCAATCAGAAAATACCTTGACAATCCCTGAATTTTCCTTGATGCTTCAAATAGGATTCGAATCTGTCTGTTCCAGATCCAGCCACACTGGAGAAACTCAGAGCGTGACGTCACGCAACCCAGTGTACTTTGAGCACAAACAAAATGGCGCTGCCCACGAATTCTGAACCGCAAAGTAGTCCAAAGAAACGGCCCTATACCTGGAACAGAAGGTTCAGGGATAGTCATAATTCTTTCTGGTCGAAAATATTCATAACAGCCGGTTTCCTTTAACTTTCACCCCAGTTCACCACCCCGTTATTTCCATTTTAAAGATTTTAGGAAGTTTCTTGTTTCTCACAAACCTAGCCCGAACTTTTGAGTTTTAACTTGAGTAGTGATATACTTGCTAAGCTACTTAAATCCAAGGTTAAATGTAATACAATACAGCAACAACAACAATATTGATTTGTATATATGCATTATTGAACAAGCGTTAAGATGGCTAGGTATTGGCCAGGTTCTTTTTTTGTGTTATTATGGACCGAGACAAAGTTTATTTCTTGCGGGAACAAAACGGGCAATCAACCCCGAGCCTATCTTGCCCGCTCGTGTAACAAATCAGGACACAGAATTCGTTTCATCTTGCCCGCTCAGCGAGCCTGCCATTTAATAAACATGTGTATTGTTTAGTGGTATAATTTCAAGCTAGCATATTCGTTTTACGTCCTCCTCCCCCTAGTTTAAAATAATACCGTCACCTTGACATGTGATACATTCATAATTGCGTGTACTCAAATAACTTAGTTAATTGCATTCGTTAAAACTCTGCTGTTAAAGAGCTTATACTAGTGCCGCCAAAAATAATAATATACTCAAATATCTCACAGGATCCCGATGTTTGGTATAGCTGGCTTTATTTACAGGGTTCATAATCATATAGTATATGTTATGTAAATCCAGGAAGGAAATTCGTTTATGGGCGTATAGAATACCGTCCATAAAAAACGTTTACTTGAATGCATATTTGGAAAGGATGGAAAATCCTGTGATTTTTAGTAAGCATTGCAAGTCAGTGAATGTTTCCATTGCTGCACTCCAGTTTTAAGGCCCTCAATCCGATATGTTCGTCTCCACTTTAAAGTTATTTCGAAGACGTTTTCATTTTTTCCTGAACAATTATTTTTAAGTTGTAAAAAAACAGGTAAAAGAGAATAGAAATGACCATGGAAAGTCGGGCAAAATTTTTTCAACGTAAAAACGTACCGCTAGTTACCATCGGTTGTTATAATACGTTTGATAAATTGTTGAAAATCAAGAACTTGGCTAGTGTTTCGTCAACCTTTAAAAACAAGATTCTTACCTTTATTTTCATCAAAATAGTAAGTATTACGAAATAAGGCATCATGCTTCGCAAGCGACATTTACTGACTTCGTTTCCGACATCTGTTGTCACTGCAATTTTCTCAGACTTGAAGATCTTGTTTGTTGTCAGAGGCTCGGCTTTTATTTCTATTTCTGTAGCAAAACTTTGTATTAATAACACTTCCTGGCGATTGCAAGTGCCATAATGTAAACTGCACAATACTTGAAGTGATTAATGGGATACTGACTATTCCCTTATTATGGGTCACGTTAGGACCTTTCCACTTGCGAGGTCGATTAACACCGAGAGTAAATTGAACAAAATATGAGTGACAAAACTTCGAAAGGAAATTATGGTCATCACAAGACACCCGACTACTGCCTTTTACTTCCCAACTTCAACTTCAAATCTTTTTGAAACCCTTGATACAAGAAGGTAATAATAAGATGTTATATATAACAATAATAATAAGATGTTATAACTAACGGCAAGTACACTTATTGTAACCTGACTAGTAGATAAAATGCATGGTAATTGCTTCAGCTTAAGTATTGTTAAGAGTATGTTTAATGTAAACGTTTATAAATGTTAATGTTAAAGAACTAACTGATAATGCCACTATATGCATACATGTAACAGAGCGAAGAAGAGGAGGAAGAAGGTAAAACAAGGGTGAGTGCTTGGGAGGCCTGTGGTTCGTATGTTCAAGCAAAAGTACATGGCGTTTTTGCGATGCGACATTTAGCGTGGGTTCCAATTTGCAGTCTCCTTTTCTACCTAAATGAAAGTCCCGCTCTTAGAGGACATTTGGTTACTGGAAACAGAAATGTAAAATGACAAGGACAAGGAAACATGATTGAAATAATTGTTTTCGTGTGTATGCATACTTATCTAAAGAAAACCTGTTGTATTTAATGATGGAATAAGTCAATCTGCTTTGTTGATCCTTTCACTCTAACGTGTTTTCCGAGTTTATGGAAGTTTCAACCAGCAAGCCGAAATTTCACTCTGCGCAGTAAGAAATGAATTATTGCCTGCTTAAAACAAGTTAAATGCAGTTTGGATAGCTAATGCAAGCCAGCAATGTCCGTTTGGCAACGTGGCGGTCAGCGGTTACACTACTCGTGGGAAAAAGAGTCTGCAATGCCCTACGTTATGACCTGCAGGAAAAGTTACGGACGTTATGACATTTAACGACCCGGCATTATGGCTTCTGGCTTAAAGAGCTAGTAACCACAAAATAGGTAAAAGTTGGAAATTTTATATCAATCTCAAAGTTGAGAAATTTCAAGTTTTTGATGTGAAGTACTAATGAAAATTGAGAAATAAACGAAAACCTGAAAAAGCTGGGGCTTTTTCAAGTTGCAACGGTATTTGAATCTATGACCTCTGCTGTACCAGTGAGTACTTTACCTACTGAGCTTGAAGTCACATCTGTTCGTAGCAATACATCATTTGATTGGATTCATTTATGCCACTGAGAGCGAAGCAGGATTATTATCATGAATATCTGAAATCTGAATGAATATCTATTATAAACCGGGTCTCGTACGGTGCCTGGAAAACGTGGAAAGTCATAGCAAGTCATGGAAAGTCTGGGAAAACCTTGAAATTCCTGAAAAAGTAAAAACTCAAATTTCCAGATCTGGAAATTCCGGAAAATTATTTTTTTTTTACTGAGCACTGAATAAAGCATGCATGAACAAGTAACGTATTATATATTCTCACCTTTTTAAACATCGTGCCAGCGGCTGGAAATCAAACAACAATAACGGAGCCTATTCGAATTTCTTTGTACCTAGAAGCGTGACGTATGTACATTGTTTGAACATGTCAACCAGGCCTAACTGCCTTCTCTTATTGTATCCGAGTCTATTTAACTTTATCTGGGGTGTTTTGTTACTATGCGTTCCAACTCGATTATTAGACTCCTTACAGAACTTTTGTAGAAATAGATAATAATAGAAAAGAACTTCGCTCTTTCACCGTCAGTCACTTCATCAGCATTTTATATCTTCGTACATAACGCACACAAGATTATTACATTTGGTAATGGGAAATATGGCATTTACAAGTAAATTAATAAACTGGAAAATGAAAAGTATAGGACTTCTCCTATTTATCAGAGCATTTTCCTTTAATTGATATTTATTGCAGTTCTTTTTTTGTGATATACTGAACTTTCTTTGATGGTAAAAGCTGTTTTTATTCCTCCAGTTGTTTCTATCAGCTACTATTTCATCCATATATAAAGTCAGTTGTTACCAACCAAACCAAAATTTAGTTCTAATTTACAAAGTATTCAAAAGGACTGTTTAGATCTTATTTGCATTTTGTCTGTCCAAATAGGAACAACATCAGTTTAGATATTTAACAACCTAACAATTTTAACATTCACGTTTTAGGAAAGGCCCAAAAGTATTTTTGAACTCAAACCTGTCGAAATACCAGCTATTGTGAAGGACACTTCCGAACCGAGTTTACTGCTTGAAAGTGAGTAACTTATCTTGTGAAGTGTAAGCGTAACGCTTGTGGGATGTGGCTTTGAAAGATGAACTTACAAGTTCAGCACATGCGTGCCAGTGGTAACTTGCAGCTACGATATTAGGCACTATGGCCACGGCTGCTAACACTCCAGCCCACTTCATTCAGGGGTAGATATGAGGGTTAATACCTGCTACCCATGTGGCCATAGTGCCAAGTAAAGTGGCAAACTAACACTCAGGCTCACTTTATTCAAGGGTAGATATAAAGGAAAATGCTGGCTACCAGTGTGGCCAAAGTTCCCTGTATAGTGACTGCTAACATCAGGCTCACTTTATTTAAGGGTAGATATAAGGGGTAATACTCGCTACCCATCTGGCCATAGTGCACAATATAGTGGCTGCTAACACTCAGGCTCACTTTATTTAAGGGTAGATATAAGAGGTAATACTCGCTACCTGTGTGGCCATAGTGCCAAGCAATAGTGCAGCTAACACCAGGCCCACTTTATTTACGCGTAGATGCAAGGGGTAATGTCCCATGTGGACATGGTGGCCATTATAGTGGCAGCAAGTTACCACTAGCACGCATGCGCTGAAGTTGTTCCTATATATTGTGCATGATTAATGAAAAACAAATATGCCAAAGTGCAATGTACATGCATTGGACAATTGTTCTTATTGCAATTTTTTGTAAATTTCCTAACTAGAGTGAATAACTTTATCATTTTCTACCAGTATTTGTTAAATTTCTTATAAATTGTTGCTGTGATTTCTGCCACAGGTTTTGACATTGGAAGGGGCACGGGAAGTACAGATGAGGAAGGAAAAAGGTTTGTAGTCTCAACGAATTCCATCAAAATTTGGCACGTAAAGGAGCACTCCTATACAGTTTTACCTGAAGCAGATTATGGCCATTTCCATTCGTCTGAAGGTTAGTTGAACTAACTAATTTTCATTAACATCATCATAAGCATCATAATCAGAAATCACTGCGGCTGTTTTCCTCTGATCATCATTCACTACCAAAAATCCCTAGAGGAGAAAGAATTTGCAACCTTTGCAATTTAAAGGAAATTGAGGATGAAATTCACTTTCTATTTCACTGCTCAAGATATGAAATACTGCGTAAATCATTCATAGCTAAACAATCTCAAATATTTCGACAAACCTTTGATAATGACACAACTTTCTTGAATAAAATTTTTACAACCGATAATAAAACTTCAATTCATTGCACTGCAAAATATATAACAAACTGCACCTTATTACGTAAACCATAGCTACCACTTTAGTTTTATCTCAAATTTGTAGAGATATTTGCTTAATTTCAAATGACGTTTGTAACAGTTTAAGCACTTAGTTTTGTTAAAAAAAGTTATAACTTTGGCAATGTACACTGTAATGTAAAATGCCAATAAAGCTTGTTTGTACCTGTACCTATACCTGTACCTGTCGCTATCACTATCACTATCACTGTCACTATCACTCACACTGTCACTATCACTATCACTGTCACTGTCATTATCACTATCACTGTCGCTATCACTATCACTGTCACTGTCGCATTCATTATTATTATCATTGCGATTGTTGCTGTTATTTTTGGTATTATTATTGTCATTGTTATTGTAGTAGTAGAAGTAGTAGTAGTTGTAGCTATTGATTCGAAGCTACTGTAGTAACAGCAGCAGCAGCAGCAGCAGTGCCGGTAATGACAACAGCAACTGGAGTGGCAGTGGCACTGGTATAATTATATATTCTTAAATATTCAAAATAATAAATCAGAATTAGAATTAGAAGGGGCACCAATGCTGGGTATCCCAGTCTTTAAATCTCTCTTTATTAAACTTTCTTTCAGGAAAAGTAAATATGTCTTCCTACCTGAGTACGAGCGAAGTCTAGAGCACTGGCAGTTCGCGTTGCCCATCCGTTACCGTAGGGAATGCTAGAGATGGCCTGCTTTATTTTTGACTTGGTGTAATAGCTGTTCAGGTTGAACTTCAGGTGGCTGTATGAGGAGAAGGTTATAGCAGCAACGCGTGTTTCAGTAGCACCATGGCCAATATTAAAGAAATGTACCACGTTTTTCAAAAATTTTTTTACTTTGACGAAATTCGAATATCCAATACTCCCAGAATCATCGACGATAAAAGCCAAATCCACGCCCGTTTGACAAGCTGTAAAACGGAAAAAGTGCACAAAAAAATGAGTTTTTATATATATATATATATATATATGTAGAGTGAACGGAAGTGGATGCGAACTTTTCTCAAAATGTCTTTAATGTGGACGTTTCGCCCGTTCGGGCTTCTTCAACACTTATAAAAAATACTAAAAATATCAATGCTTGGAATCCAAGCATTACTGTAAATAGAAAAAACTACCGACTTAAAGATACATAAATAAATAAAATTAAGTACTATATATATATATAAAGTCAATACAGGTAACGTTGTTGTTTACAATTTTCATTTGTATCTACTGTAAATAGAAAAAACTAGATATATAGTAATTATTCACCGAAGTGGAGATGAATAGGCAAGGATATTTACCGAGCCGCGAAGGCGGCGAGGTGAATATACTAGGCTTTCACCGACTCTGAGGTGAATAATTAGTTTAGCATATACCCAACCAGCGATTCAGTGAGGAACATACTTTTTTTAAAAAATTTATTTTTTTCATCCAGAGCCAAGCCGCCACGCGCATATTGCAAGACGCGCGAGACTGAGGCCAAAAACGAGATCAACATGTGATCAA